>JADBJO010012794.1:0-55859 GCA_016801955.1 Conus betulinus | reverse complement strand
TTTCATATTCTAAATCACATTAAAAAAAAAAAAATCAAAAGTGCTTGAAAAAGAGAACTGAAAATCACTAAAAAATATTTCATTTTGTGTTCTGCTGACAGCTGTGTCATTCATTGTCTGAAAATCTGTAGTTTTTTCTTCTTGTGCAAAACAAAAGACAAAAATCATATGGTCATTATGTCAAAGGTCACATTTAGTTCTGAACATAATTCATTAGAAAATATCAGTAAGTACATTTCAATTTGTACAGTCTGACACTTTTTTTCTTGTGGGATTATTATGTAGCAACCACTGGAACCGTTTGCTTTATGCCTATAGAATATAAGTAGAAAGAAACTGTTATGAGTTTACCAGTAGAGGAGGGAAGTTTGAGATAGGGGTTATGTACCTTCATCAGATCTTCTCTGTCCACCTGTGCGATAGCCTTGTTCTGTGACTCCAGCACAATCACCTTGCTGGTCAGCTGTACACACACACACACACACACCATATTATCCAATGCCTATTCCCAATTTATTTAACAAAGTTCTAAACTATACCAAGAACCAAGTTTTGCTAAGGAAAGAAAGACTGTGTCCTTTCTCTTTCTCTCTTCTCTTCTATCACAACTTTTTTTTTTCATTCTTTTCCTTTTCTAAATGACAGAGCTTCCACTTCTGGTAATTTCAAAAGGACAGATTTCTGTCAAAAAAAAAAAAAAAAAAGAAGAAAATTTAACCTATGATGGCTGATGATATTCAGATTCCAGATCAGAAATACTATGAGGGCGAGCTTTGAGAGGAAAGTTATGCTCCCTCCCTCCTGAATAAAGCAAAAGCCTGGTGAGGAGGTTCAGGTTCAAGTCCTTGGCCTGATGATTACATATGGGTCGGTACATTTGTCAGAGTTTCACCTTGTCACGGGCATCGCATTATGGCAGATGGGGCCTATCCCTCTCTTTCCACCACCTTAACCTTTTCTGAATGAAACCAGGAGCCCACTCACTGCTGGGTAGACAGAGAGAGTTTTCCAAATGCAATCCAACCCTATGAATGGTTTGATCTCATGACAGTCAGCTCCACAGCTGAATGCTCCAACCATTCCACTACAAAACATCTCTTCAGAGATGGGGAGGTTGGGGGCGTAAACTTAATAATGCTGTAGAACAAATACAACACACAATTATCATCACAAAATACAGATGAGCTGACAGACATAATTCCATTTCGTAAGATTTTTTTTTTCAATTGATCACAGGCTTTCAGCTACAAAAATAATAAGCATCCTCACTGTTTTTATCATTATCATCATCATAACAACACAGATGATATGAACTGTGCATACTTACCTCTTCATTATAACTGGTCTGCTTGCTCAGAGAACTAACAACAATAATCATCATCTGAATAACCTGAACTGAGTTCACTCAGTCAGCAACAGCATCACTGAGGAAGGTGGCCGGATGGCTGTCAAAAGCTACGAGTGAGTTGTGCATTTTCTTTTGTTGGGAGACTAGGTCTAACTCCAGGTAGCAGTATAAATAATAATCATCATTATCATCATCACCGTAACTAAACAAATCATGTGACCTATGCAGCAACTGACTTCCTCACTTTATTTGGTTTGCTTGTTTACTTGATCAGAAGACTAAAAAAAAAAACCAATAATGATACACACGTCACCATAACAAAACAAACAATGTGAACTGTGCGGTGACTAACCTCCTCATTCTGTCTGGTCAGCTTGTCCACATGCTCACATGATTGCCGCAATTCTTCCTGCAGGTCATCCATCTTACCCTGCATCTGTGTCACATATACATATATGGCTATTACACACACATGTACACATACACAAACATCCCTTCTTGAATGGCATATACATTCTAAGCACACAGTGTTACACATCCTCTCATTTTACATACTTTCTGAAGACATAGAAGTGGAATTTGTATTTGTATAAACTGACTTAATTTCATCTCTAGGAGAAAAAAACGGTAAAGTCTAGAATTTCTTTTCCATCAAAAAATTGCAGATGCTTAATTGCATTGCCTCACTGACTGAAAAGTGTATGTAACTGCTCTCAATTTCCACTGTCAAACCTCCTCAGGATACGAGACCTTCTGAGGACACCACCATGAAACATACACACACACACACACATATGTAGATATACATACACATGCATGCATGCACACACAGCACATATCATTACCATATTAATAAGAGAAAAAACAATACTGGTGAAGAAGCTAACTAGCTTTGGGCCAAATATTGGCCATTGTAGACTCATTACTAGGTCTCAGGCTTTGAAACTTGTTGTGTCATGTCATACCATCTCTCTCTTGCACATGAGCAGATTCATCCCACCTTCCTTTTCATGAATCTGGCATTTGTTTAGGCAGGTACGTATGTGGGTAACAAGTATTCGTACTAAAATTAGTTTACCAAAATACTTACCTGTCCAAACAGTAGCATCCCTCACACACACCACCCCAGCCTCCTACTCCTCCACACACACACACACACACACACACACACACACACACACACACACACACACTGACACTCACAGACACACACATCACTACTTGCTTGGAAAGGTGTTGAACCGATTTGTGAACTCAGCTGGGAAGACATCATTATTGGGTAACTACTCTTGATGCCATATCTAAACTGGATATGTGGTTAGCTCCCTGGCACTCCCAAATTTTGTAAGGATTTCTGACATAGGTGCGGTTTAATGCCCAGTAAGATTAAGGCATTTGCTTGGGCAGGAAAGGACTTCAAACAACCAGTTATCAAAGGAAAATTCTGGGTTTCTTCCCTCCCAAGACAATGACAGAAGTAAGCTTTTTAATGTGTAGTCTGTCAATATTCTTCAGTGGTTCAAAGGAAATGTACAGTGCTTCGGTTATGCCACTGAAATGCCATTACTATCAAAGTAATCTAATTCCAGATCAAAATAAAACCATACAAAAAGTCAGTGCAACAAGTAAAGGTTCATAATGTTCTACTTTTAAAATAAAAACAAAACAGGATACATCAACATTTACTGCATTCACACCAACTGATGAAACTGTGACATGTCAATACCTTACAAAATTTCAAGTGAAAAATTTAATCTATTCCAGAAAGATCAATATTTTCCAGAATAAAATGTCAATATTTCACAAAATTACAAGTGAGAAATTGATGAAAAAAATTATGAGTCAAAAACAAAATTAGAAAATTTTTCAGTTTACAAAACTGTCAACATTTTATTACAAAGAAAAGAAATTTTCGGCAAAACAGTCTATCTTTAAGACAATTGATTTCAATCAAATTAATTGGTAGTTTACAAACAGATTGTAAGACACAATCATGTTTTAAAGTTGTTCTTTAATGTTTTAGAAAAGAAGAACAAAAAACAACAAATCCTTTACCACTCACTATGAAAACTTTTATCAGTGACGACAACAAATCCTGCATCACTAAATGTGAAAAATTTATCAGTGACGACAACAAATCCTTTATCACTCAATATGAAAACTTTTATCAATAAGGGCAACTTAAAAAACAAGCAATGGAGAGTGTTTTTTTTTTTTTCAAACAGTTATGAGTAAAAAAAAAGTACCTCTTCCTTTCCCTCCAAATTCTAGACACCAATGCCATAAAGCAAACATGGGCAAGATTACAGTATGGAAACAAAGCATCCAGTGCTAGAGGAAAAACAGGGTGAATACCAGGTAATGCATTTACTGATCTGTTTACTTTCAAAAGTACATGTGAAAAATAGAAAGAAAAGAAAATTAATATATGACAGAAGAAAAAAAAAAAAAAACCCCGAGTTTTTCAACCCCTTCCTCAAATCATAGCACTTGGAGTTGGAAATTTCCACAAGGATTAGTACTGTTTAGACTATGAAAAAGAGGAGGCATAATAATTATTTAGTGTGAGTACATTCTCAAGTACTTGTGTTGGTTACTGCTGGTGTCAGGAAACATGAGGGGGATGCTACGACAGGGCAAATAAAGACAAACTGAATCAGCTTTTCCCAAACACTTCATTCCATTACCTCTAACTCTTTTATATAATATCAAACCTAGTGATTCTTAACTCTTCTGACTACTGCAGCAGCAAACATTATTGTGTACATGCTATTAACAAAAATCCAAATAACTAACTGAAACACATCTGGAAAATAAGCACACTAATCACAGAATAAATCAGAGTGAAGAACATTTTTTACAATGAAAAACACATGCATAAAACACACACATACAAAAATGAAATGAAAATAAATCAATGTAACAAAAAATATTCTCTCTCTCTCTCTCTCTCTCTCTCACACACACACACACACACACACACACACACACACACACACACACACACACACGTACTTCATCAACATCAACAGAAGGTTCAAGCCACAAAACGTTCAAAACGCAACAACAGGACAAAGTATGTAAAGAAAAAGAAATCACATTACATCCACGCATAAAAGCGCCACACAAGATTCAAAGCGATAAAGCTACCCAATTATGAAACTCCTGTCTTATTCCCCACAAACATACATACATAAAAACAAAATTTGCTTTCTTTTTATGGGCTAAATATTGGAATAAATGTCTTTTAAGACTGGACACTTTCCATTTTAATGCCATTCATCCTGGAACAATCAAATGGGTTGTTACTTTCTAATATGGTTTTTCTTTTCTAACAGTCTGGTGTATGTCAACATAAGCACTTGCAATCCTTTATAAAACTTAAACACGCACACACAAAAAATGAATGGTTACTGAAGACAATTTGCCATCTTCCAGGCACTGCTTTCAGAGAACGGTATCACACGGGAATAACAAAACTCACTGTACACATCATTAATGTAAATAAAAAAAATACATTCCAAAGAAGTAATACAGGCATAACAAAAAGCTCCCACAAGAACCAGAAAGCAGAGAACTAAATTCTCTTTTCTAGCTATACTTTTCACCTGTGGAATAGTTCACATCCAGTTCATTTAGACACTAATTTACATCTCACATTTCAAAGCCAACTCCGTGGTATCAACTGACACTATAAAAATGCTACGGTATCTTGCATTCCTCAACTTCTTCTTTTCTGAATACATTCACCTCCATATACAATCAACTTTATCCATCAGTAAGTGGACCACTCAGAAGTAAGCCTGACACACATCATTTTAGTAACTGACTTGCAGGTCAACATGAAAGCACACAGGGTAAGTTGAGGTGATGCACAAGAATAAAACTGGGGAGTAGCTATGCTGTTAAGGAATGGGAAGGCTGGACATCATCAGCATTTCTGTCGTGAACAATTTATCATCTGGCAGTGAGGCTGACATAAACATTTCAACACTCTGCTCCAAGTCATCAGCATGTGATTACTGGTACAGGGTTCCCACACACTTCCTTAAAAAAAAAGCAGGGACTGAAGGATCTCCTAGTGACATTACAAGCATCAACAGGCATCAATTGCAACTTGTGGAACACAAGATCACCCAAAGGCACGTGCTCATGTAATTTTCCCACATTTGTAACACCACATTAAAGAATAAGAATTCATTTCAAAGTATTTATAATAAAACTTATCTATCTAACCTTCACAAATTATTGCAATCATTTAATGTTATCATTTATCTTTTCATCTGTTGAATTTTCCCATGATATATAAAATTTTCAACGTGACACTGGAACAAAGTTTAACGGATGTGACTTGAAAGCGTTGTAACCTTTACGAATCAGATATCAATTACTTTGTATTATCATTTCAACTGCTGAAGTTTTCAAAGACCGATCTGTGTGCAGAGATCAAGATGATTCCAACATTCTTTCTCTCCACTGCTGCCCCTGCCTAAACCTTCCTCTCTGTTTTCCCAAGTAAACAGCGCAAGTATTGGCAAGGGCCAACTCTCTGAACAGAATGATTTTCAAGCCAATCCAAAGAGCCTATATGACCCTGTTCACTCCTCTTTCACATCCTAGAGCTGCTGAACACCTGCTAGAAATATAGGAACACTGTTGGTACTTTGTGCAAACTAGAACAGAGAGAAAGAGTATTACTGTTTAGTCTACCAAAACTGCTTAGGCCAGGACACATGTTCAGCACACAAAATTTCCAACTACTGACTGCTGTAGAGTATAATACTCTGAAGTCAAGTGAGAAAATGAACTAAGAATCTTCAGTGTGCACAGACTCTCTCTCCTCTCATGACTGCATCCATTTCTTGCTCAGGATAGTGTGTGTGTGTGTGTGTGTGTGTGTGTGTGTGTGTGTGTGTGTGTGTGTGTGTGTGTGTGCGAGTGTGTACGTGCTTATGCACACGTGTGTGTGCCAATGTGTGTGTGGGTCCATGCACTTGAGCAAGCGCATGTACTTATGCATGCATCTGTGCTTGCGTGTGTGCATGTCTCTGTATGTATCTGTCTGTGTGTCTTCATGTATGTCTACTTGTATACATGTGTGTGTGCGTGTGTGTGTGTGTGTGTGTGTGTGTGTGTGTGTGTGTGTGTGTGTGTGTGTGTGTGTGTGTATGTGTATGTATGTATGTGTGTGTGTGAGCGTGTGTGTATGTGCGTGTGTGTGTGAGAGTGTGCCACATTATACAAATCATGCATCAACAACTATGTGCAAACATTCACTTGTTCATATTTTGGATACACGATTCCACAGAAGCATCTTTGAAAAATACCAATTTTAAAACAGAGACTTCAGAATCTCATTGTTATAAAATACAGAACTTTCAAAAGAATTACCATAAACAGGGAAAGTGAATGTTTATACATTAAAATGGAATGCAACAGTTTAAACCTACGAAGCATTAACACAAAGGAAATGATGATTAAAACCAATCAGTGGTATCACAGATATAACATCAGGGATAAGATACTTCTACTGAAGCATGCAACAAAGCGGGGGAAACAGGTTTACCTCGTCAACAATACTGGTCAGACTTTCTCAACACACCGATAAGCAAAACCCAAATCTGACAGATCCTAGAATGAGGGACAAGTATGAGTATGAGAAGTCAAAAGCCAATTTTAATGCACAAAATGAAACATATACCTCTGAAACAATCATGGTAAACAACAAAATAATCTTTAAAAAAAAAAAAAAGGTCTCCGAAGTGATTAATTCTTTTACACATGCTTGAATGCAGTAAACAAAAATGTGTTCACTCTCTCAATGACCTAAAACAAAAAAACACAAAAACACCACATAGACATACACACACAAAACCGAAAACCAAAAACATCCAGGGAAACAAACCATGTAGGAAGTAAGAACATTCCACGCCATTGAAAAAAAAATATCACACCATTTCAGTGAAACAAATCCAGAATGACAAGGAAGATTCCAAAAGTGCATGAATTCAAACATCAAATCATGCTATACCACATGCACGGTTACAATATCTGACAACACCACAAACACAATGGTATGACCAGAATCATCACAGAAAGACTTGAACATTTCTGCCTCTCATCCACATGCAAGCCCATATATAAACATCCTACAAACATGTACATACAAAATGGTGCGCGCACGCACACACACACACACATTCAAATGCTATGCAAATTATATTGGTGTCTCCAAGTCTTTTCTACAAATAATGTACACTTCAATCTACTGACAAGAAAAAAAATGTACAGCAAATCTATGCTGTCTACATCTTCAAGCATCAGCAAATAGATACAGCAGTTATAATTCTTGCCATGAGGTGTTTCTATCTGGTGCATAGATCAGCATAAGAACCATGACCATTTCAATATTTAAGCCAATCAATCAAGAGATCAGGATTCATTTCATTCAATTAAAAGAGAAAAACAATCTTTTCAACTAAAATGAGAAATTAGATTCTTCCTAAAACAAACAAACAAATTTTCTTTTTAAATTTAAAATCTTCAAAACACTGGTAGACATGTGCCAAATTTTTGTTTTGTTTGTTTTTGTGTTTTTCCTTTTCAAGAAAAAACACAATATTCAGTCTATCCCTAATATTCCCAGAAACCAAGCAATCCCAAGCTTGAACTGACGCAATCTCATGTGAATTTACAACTCGTCTGATCTGACTTTTGTCTTGAAGTATGTTATGTTTATAATATCTTAATCATATTCTTCTCACTCAAGTCTACATAAACCTTTCCACATTTGGAAAATGCTCACTGGTTCTCTAGTTTGTTTTTTTTCTCTATTAAACTGAAGTAATCACCACACCTGTTGCAAAAATTACAGACATGTTGTTCTTTTACAATCACATACGGAACACCATGAAAAAAATGCAGAAAAAAAATGAAATTTTAGAACTTGAGTATGAATCTACTACAACCAAGATCTGCAAGCATAATAAGAATTAATCTCAGCCAGGAATCTGTCATGTTGCCTATGATCTGAACTACAAAACCAATAAGATTTTCAGCAAGCACAGAGCAAACTAATCCGACTCAAACAAGAACTTACAATGATGACTTCAGCAAGCTCATAGCAATCAATATTGACTCATTAAAGAACTGATATCTATGACTTCAACGAAGACAGAGCAAACAAATTTGACTCGCATAAGAATTTACAACTATGACACAAAAGAATGAAGAAAAGGTAGAAGAAAACGTATATAATAAACAACGATATTGAACTGAATGCACACGCTGACAGAGCTGTACTATACAGAGGCTACTGACCTCGGTGCTTCCCTGAGAGCATGCAGCTCCTCTTGTGCCTTCTTACACTCCGACTTGGACTGAAAACACACACAAACACAAGCATGGCCATAAAGTCCTGGGAACCAAGTCCAACACTGTCTTAAACACTTTAATGGTGAAATTCCACCTACTACCCAAGGGAAAAGAACAAACATTTTAGACATTCCAAAGAAAAACAAACTAATAAGAAGCTCAGGGGGCGTCTACACTGACTTCTTGTGAAAAGATCGAAGTCCAGAAATCAGGCAGATAAAGTGGGCGAGTTCTCTTGCTAAGGAAAGGAAAGGAGCTTATGTTTAACTCACAAAGTCTTAGTGATATACATATTCGAGGAATACCAAGACATATCACAGTTTAAATATTTCAAGCTGGAAGGTCTGTAAATGTGTTAAAGTGTATTCTATGTGATTGTGAAATGGAGGCTGATGGTCCATGCATGGCTGCTCAGTGTACATGTAACCATGTGAGTTCAATGATCAAAACAACAATGTTTTAAGCTCTTTTATTCAACTATGCCTCCACACCAGATGCTTCATTAAAACAGAAAGACTACTAAAGTATCCACAAACAGAAAGACAAATAATGTATGAAGTCATATTCAGTAAGAGGATTTAGCTTCCTTTTTTCTTGACTTTGTTGGGGCATCCTAATTGTCAAGAGCCTTGTCCACACCATGCAGAAGTAATGCATTTTGGGGGGACAAGTTCATGATAAAATTCATGACATGCATGGTCATTTTCACAGTAACCCATGTCTTCAATGTGGCTATGTCAAGTTCTGAAGATCAGGCTAAAACTGAATATCAGGTTTATTCTGAATTTATGTATACAAAAACAACGTTGGGAAATGACGGCAAGTTATTCACTGATCACAGATGGAAAAACTGTGTTTGTTCTTTGGCTTTGCAACACTTTATAATACAGCTGTGCAACAGATTAAGCTCACAAAAACAAAAATCTAAAAAGAGATAACCCTTTCCCCCACCCTCCTTCTTCCTGTAAACTTATTCCCCTTGTAAAGGGGGGGGGGGGGGGGGGGGGGGGGGGGGGGGGTGGTGGTTCCATTAACTCACTTGCTACAAATATCCGCATATGCGGACATCGTACGACAAAGCATTTGCTACCAATGTCTGCATATGCGGATTTGGATTTTGAAAATTTGTGCTGTCAGCGTGACGTGTCGGTTACGAAATTTAAGAAGGGAGATGATTCCTTAGTTATCCCCTACCAACTTTCCATTCACTTGCGCCATGTGTGCAGCATGACTCGCTCGCCAGCCAACAAGAACAAAGGGTACTATCGGTCAGCTCTGCTGCATGATTGAAAAGATGGCGTCACAACGAAGCGTTGACACAGAAGGGCTGATGAATTGTTAGTTAGCGTTGAAGACACACTGGAAATGATCTGGACTGAAGGGTCAGATGTCGAAGAAGACATCATCAGCGATTCTTCTCATGAGGAATTCGACTCTACAGCGGGGAGACAGATGTGGATTCTGACACTGAAATGAGCACTGATAGTGGTGAAGTAGCAGACGAAACTGTGCGAGCACATGGGCCTCAACAACAAGTGTTTCATTCGGATACTGACGCTGAAATGGGAGAAGAAGTCGACAATTTGGGAGCTGTTTTCACTGACGATCGGACTGATAATTTAAATTTACTCTCGATCATCCATTCACAGGCACACCAGGTTTATTGAACAACTGGCCAGTCAACACTCAGCCTTTGCAGTTCTTTGAGTTGTCCATGCATTCCACAGAGGTGGCTAAAGAGAAATTATTACTGCATAAATTATGCTGTGTGTAAATGTGTCATGTATGTTTTACACACTAAGTGAGTGCATATTTTTTGCAGTGATCCATTCATGTATCAGTAGACTAGGAGACAGAGGGGAAAGGAGGGGGGGGGGGGGGGGGAGGGGGGGTGGAGGGAGGGATAAACAAATGAGTTTATGATTATATGTACTGAGTATTTGCATTACTCTGTGTGTGTGTGTATGTGTGTGTGTGTGTGTGTGTGTGTGTGTGTGTGTGTGTGTGTGTGTGTGTGAGTGTGAGAGAGAGAGAGAGAGAGAGAGAGAGAGACAGAGAGAGAGAGAGAGAGAAAGTGTGTGTGACAGTGTGTGTGTGTGTGTGTGTGTGTGTGTGTGTGTGTGTGTGTGTGTGTGTGTTTGAGAGAGAACGGCTACATATGTTCATGTTTTGTAACTCTGTGCATGGGTATGTTTGTGTTTCCAGGCATATTTTACTGATATTTATTGTGCAAAAACCAGCAGCAGTAAAGGACTACATGGCATGAGTAGACATGAGTGATCAGCTCATGGCCTACATGCCCCTGAATAGGAAGACAATGAAGTGGGGAGGAAGCTGTTTTTCATCTTCTGACCTTGGCTCTTATTCAGGGGTCTATTCTCTACAACAAGCATCCTGCAATCCATGGTTTGCCACTGTGTGTGAAGCTGTGCCCAGGATGCAATGTCACTTGTCACCAGTGTTTTGTGCACAGTGAACTTTTTTTTGTTTTTCATCCAGCAAAGACACATTTTTTTTTTTTTTGTATTTCCATATTCTCCATCACCTGCTTTTGATTCCATATTATATCTTCTGTGTCTTCAGTGACTCCAGCTGTGCTGGAATGTGATGAAGAACATTTCTGAGCTGCTAAGGAACACTTAGCACATATACTTCTGATAGGTGCAAAAGTGCTAAAAATAGGGAATATTTTGAGACAATTTTCACCACCAAGATGGTTACTAAGTCACTTTATTTTAGTTCACATATAGACTAATATGCATTGTATCCACTCACCAAATTTTCAATTGTTTGTCTGCTCATCTATAATTGTGAGAATTTTTTCCCTACCCTATACAAACCCCGGATATTCAGGGATTAGCAAGGGGAAAAACTCTTGGCATGGAGTGAGTTAAAAAGACAACTCATTCTGCCACAAATGCAAAAAAAAAAAAAAAAAAAAAAAAAAAAAAAAAAAAAAAAAAAAAAAAAAAAAAAAAAAAGGCTTAAAATGAGCAAGATCCCCGTCAAATATATTTCATATTCCACTGTGTAATAATAATTCAGAACTTGCTTAGTCAATACTCAAAAAAAAAAAAAAAAAAAAATGATTAGCTCTGTCCCTAAATTGATGTACGCAGACTAGTTCCAACTTTGATGACATTCTAATATGGCCCACTGTGCTTTTTGTTCATACATTAAATTTACAATGTACCCATGATAATGGAAACAATAAGATGATGTAGAATATATTTTTCTGAGGTCAATTCTACTTTCCCATGCTGCCACACTAGCAAATCTTCGGAAGGCTGCGGGGCAAAGAAAGAGGGGATGGGGAGAGGTGGAAATGGGAGGAAAGGGGGGAGAGAAGGTGATAGGTGGGATGTCTTGTGTAGGGGAAAAAAGGGCTGCTGGCAATAGATCTTTCTTTCAATGGCCCCAGACTGCCAGACATACGGCGATGTGCAAGGTCTGCAACAGGTCAATCCTGGGTGTAGCTGGCTCTGGATGGGCCAGAATGCAGAAATGCCATTGAAGGAACAAGGATGATGAGACAAACAGAAAACCTCCAGTCTTCAGCAATTTCTTACCTTTTGCAGCTCTTCCTGGGATGCCTGGAACTTTTCGTCCCATGTCTTCTCGGCACTCTCCAGTTGTCTTAACAGCTGCTCCTGCAAACACAGCTCCACCTTTCAGCACTGTATCCAACCAATCAGATAATATATACAAGTCTACTTTCAAAGTCACAAAATAAAATCAACATTTTTAAGTGCTGAGGAAACCAAGAAAAGATAACAAGTCACAACCACACACTCTCTCTTTCCCATTTTAATCTAACCACTGCGTGCGTGCATATGTGTGTGTGCGTAAACTTGTAATTCTGATGACTGTTTTCACCTACACACAGAATTTCTGTGGACGGCCAAATTCTGTGGACATCAGCAGAATCTTTCAGCTGCAGAATGTAGTGCAGACAGTCAAACTAAGTACCCAAGCAATGAATCAGCCACAAATGTTGATAGTCTACAAAAATATTCATGTTTGATGGAAACAGTGTTTAAACATATTTGTTGGCAGACACATTTTCATTAATTGTGGCCGTGATTGTGGTCATCCAAGCTAAAACTTGGTCTACCATGGGTCACACGACACTGCTGATTTTCAGAATATCACACTTGATTGATGATGTTTTCCACAGTATGTACGTGTGTGTGTATGCTTACACACTGTTTCTTGTCAAAAAGTCTCAGCAGAATGCAAACTGCATCACAATAGATAAACTGATGAATTAGTGATAACTGTACTTACTGTGTTTGTCAAAACGGTCCTGTAATGCTCAATCTGAGTTTGCTGCTGTATCGTCAGGTCTTCAAGCTCCTGTTCACGATTACTTGGCTCAGACTCCTGTACAAAAATACGGAAGTAAACAAATGTACGATCCAAGAGCTTCACACAAATCAGCAGGCTTAATCATCTTGTCATTAAACAGACATATCGTCACATATCTCAGGGAGATGTCAGAGCTGAAAAGAAATGTCAGAGCTGAACAAGCTTTGGCAAGAGAAACACATCAAAATATCACTATACATGCACTATCAGCCACTTGTCTCTGTGTAGGAGATATATATACACACACACACACATACACACACACAAATACACATACACACATGTACACAGTTTCATAGCGTCGACTTACGTGGCCTAAAGTAACCTAAGTTAACCTGCCTTCACATTTGCCAACTCTCATTCTCATACAAACAAATGACCTGAAGAATACGACACATCGCCCCAGCCAATCACCACCACCATGCAGACAAGAAGACTGACAACACATTATGCAGACCTGTGCAAGGGACAGTGTAGACTGAATAGTCTTTACAAAAAAAAAAACACACAAACAAAAAAAAAACCCACCATGACATGCTTTTTTTCTTCCCACGGTCCAACAAAACAAGGGAAACATGTTGTCAAAGGAAGAAAGAAAACCCAGGAGATGAGAAAACCCTTGTCATCTTTCAAGTCTATTGAGTGCATCAGTATTGCAAGTTTGTTTGAATATCATGTATAGCTGAAGTGAAGAGTACACTACAGTAAATTTAGGGAAAAATTGACAAGAACTTTTTTTTTTAAATGCTACCACTTCTACCACTTCAGTTGCTTCAATACTCAGCAATAATTTGGCCTCACTGCACTCCCCCGCTCCTAAATCTTACAGTCACCTCCCTTCCTCCCCACCTCTCTCTCTCACACACACGCACAACACACACACACACACACACACACACACACACACACACACACACACACAGTTTTTTTAATATTGCAACAACAATGTGGTATATTTTCAATCTAACAAATCATCTGATTCTTTAATGGCAATGGGAGCAGAATATCATTTATAGCTAAAGGAATACACTCTTGTCTAGGAATTACACAATAATTCAGCTCATTGAAGAGCCTTCATCAAGCAAAGGCAGACAATATTTTAAAGAAAAATCATTACCAGAATGATGTTAAATCAAATATAAAATGAAAAAACCCTGAAGGGCTTCTGTTTTAGACCAAGGCTTTAGTAGTTCATACAAATCTATGTAAGCACGCATAAGATTCATATGATATTAAACGGGACAATCAGCGCAAACTTCGTGACTAAACTACAAACATGAGTGACAAAATATATCTCTGATCAATCTACACAGGGCTTAAAACAGGAGGAGGAAAAAAACCACTGCAACTAGGGGGGTCTGGGGGGCATGCCCCCCCATGAAAATTTTTTTTAAACCAAGTGTAAATCTATGCCATTTCGCGCTTTCTGGACATAATTTCAAGAGATATTTAGTGCATAAAAATTGCTGTAAACACATAATTATTACAGGAACATATATTTGGGAAAAGGGGAGAAGGGGGGTTAAAAAATATACATAAGAATGAATGTGATCCTCAAGAGCTTTCTTCCCGAGACCACCATAACACACTTCCCTTGAGCACAGTTTGCACCAAGCTAAACCTGGAGCAGTGACTTTGTGAAGAAAGTCTCCAATGACTTCTTTGTCAACTTTCTGAAGCGTCCACTCCCATTTCCACTTGTTTTCAATTGAAGAGTCATCAAAATCACTTGAGCAACGTCTGCGCACTCCACTATTTTGTTTTTTCCAAGAAGTCTGACCGGAAACTTCTTCCAAGAAAAATCAAGGTTCATAACTTGCGCTCCGTTGCTATGAACACTTTCAAGCCAATCACAGATGCCCTGCTCCTTTCATTTTTTTTTTCTTTTTTTTTTTTTTGACAAACCGAAATCACGGAATTCCGCCCCAGACGCAGAACGTTTTAAGCCCTGTCTACAGGTATACATTCAGTCATATGTGTATACGCTTGTATAAAGAAGAAAAAGAAAAACCCGAAGGTGCTGGGGAGGACCCAAAGAAGCACTGCCTTCACCTGCCTTTAGAGCAGTCCTGTACCACCCTTGGAGGCCTGCGCTGTGTTGACGATGGGTACAGGCACGCGCAGGACCCGCCGTTAAGATATCAAGGGACATAACTGCTCTTGAACAGAGGTAAATCGGACCACAGGATGCAACTCGTAACAGCCTTAAAGTAGCACCCCTATGGGTGTACCAGCCCATATTTCATGACTGCAGAGCCCACCGGCGAAAAAGACCGCCCTCCAGCTGTCCAGCACACCCCACAGACCCAACCACCCCTGCCCACGGACAGATGAAGACAGTGCCACTCCAGACACAGCCAAGCTTTCGCCATATGGTCTTATGTGCCCTCAAGAGAGAATCCAAAGTTGTAGTCTTTCCCACTGTCAACAGGCTTTCCCTGTGGTCAGTGGGTCTTTCCTCGACGCACTGGACCTTTCTCCAGGGTCAGCCTAGTTAAGGCAAAGAAGAAAAAGAAACACCTGAAGGTGCTGGGGAGGACCCAGTCATATGTGTATACGCTTGTATAAACATGAAATCTAATGCTGGTTTGTCTGTTTTCTCTCGCCCCCTCTCTCTCTTGTGCATGCATTCTCTCCTTTTCATGCACAGACACACTAAGCATAAGAGAGCAAGTGTGTATGAGAGTGCATGTACTTTTACATGAGACTTCATGACAGACTGGTAGCACACTCAAAATGCAACCTGCGCTTCGCTGATTCCACAACTACTTTTTCCTTCTCCCCTGACACTTTTGTTTCTCTTGGATGAAATTTTTTTCCCATGGATTCCCACAATTCTACATTTTCCTAAATCTGCAAAGTAGTGAGAGTTATGGCGTGTGTGTACATGCGTATTTGTGCACACGCTTTATTTCATGCCGAGGTGTAAGAGACCAATTTTTACAGATGCAGATAATTCTGGTATTTCTAAAAATTAACTCTCTTGTCAATCGGGCGGGCGCCCGCTAGAGCCCAACCGGAAATCACACAGCCAAAACGCTGAGCGCCTGCCAGCGCCCGGTAAAACACGTGGCAACAATGGGCTCCGCCATGTTTCTCTCATAGAAAAGGAAGTCTCACGAGAACGTGATTTCCTTCTTCCTGTAGCCATTTTCTACTGTCTGCAAAAAAACCGCGAGTAGATGCGTGCCGTGGTTCTCAAGTTACGAATTTTTAAAGTTTTAAAGTCGAAATGCGGTTTTTCACCATGGCTTACCTTGATTTCTGCCGTTCTATAATGAGATTTAGTGATGGAGATACTGTGATTTGTAGAATTTACGGCATAAGACTAATTGAAAGTGCTGGGTGATGAAGCTTAGAGTGACCTAGATTTCGACTGGGATGAGTTTCAAGGTATGATGAGCAACGATTCGGAAGAAAGTTCTGAAGAAGAAGATTTTTTTTTTCCCCGAGTAAATGGCTCATGTGACATTCTTCAAACTTACAACATAGCAACATATATATTCGTAGGAACTTTAAAAATTATTTTCATTTCATTCTTTCCTTTCCTCTCTTTTTAAATTATTTTTTTTAATTGAGTAACCATGTTCAAATTACGGAGTTACCTATCTTGCCGATGGTTTTTCGTGTTACTAAGCTCGGATAAGTGCATACTGAAGAGGGTTAACCTAAAGAACAAATAAACTGTGTGTTCACGCTAAAAACACACACACACAAACACACCTGTACAAAAGCATGCAAAGTGCGCGTACACACACACACATGTACACACACACACACACACACACACACACACACACACACACACACACACAATGAGAGAGACAGACAGGAGAGAGAGAGAGACCATGAAGGAGGGGGTGAAAGTGGTAAGGGTTTTGAAGAACGAAGGTAACTCTATAATCAACAGTAGCACTTTCAAGTCCCTCACCTCCCATCTTCTATTATTCTCTCCTCATCCCTCCCACCACCACCACTCTACCCCCCCCCCCCCCCCCCCCCCCCCTCTTTCACCCTGATAGTCCAAAAGTAAAATCATCAGTTCCCTTGGCTTTTATAAATCTCTCTGACATTGGGATGGACAAATAGTCCAGAGTACTGAGCCATTTTAGAAGTAATGCCCCTGTGCCATTCTAAAAAAACAATTTAACTGACTATGCAAGATTTGGACCTGCTAGTTTTTTGACTTTCCCCTGTTACCACACCATACTGAAGAAGGGAGATAAAGAGGAACAGGTGAGATCTGTCAGATGAATGAGGTAAGTCATAGAGGAGTTTATGAAAAAGTATATCAATAACTGGTCCTTACCTTTGCTAAAGTTTCTTCTGCCTGCTTGAGTTTTGCCTTCCATTTCTTCTCTTCCGTTTCCACAACACGTTGTAAATCGTGCAATTTATTTTCCTGAAATTGCAGGGGAAAAATATATAACTAAAACTCATACAGACTTTCAAGAAAAAAATTTAGGGCCTTTAGGGCCTTTTTTAGGGCCTAAAATTTACAAAAATAGGGCCATCAGGGCACACGAAAATGCTGAAAAGTGCTCACCATTGCCTCCCACAGATGCCATTTTCTCCAATACTGACCTCCATTCCAAGCACTTAATCACTTTCTGGTATGAATCTTGTCAATTCCATGTCCGTATGAAAACAAAGAAATCTTTTACAATGGCTAGAGTAAACACAGTGTTCTTGCAGCATGCTATGGTCTGACATGGTATAGTATACAACGCCAAACATGTGGTTTTCAGAGCAAAAACTTGATTTACTAGTACTACTTGAGGCTTGCCCACTGTCATGATCATTTTCAAAAAATGTATTAAGGACACAGCTGTTGCAGCACTCGCCTTCTCCAAATCTGAATGTTTCTTCCCGTTTTGGTGAGTTTGAAGGGCTTTTTTCACCCATTTTCCCAAGCTGAAACCCCTTCTTACAAAGCCTACAACAGAACCGATATTTGTCAAAGTAGGTAGTGGCAGTCAAAGCAGCGCTCTGATAACAACTGCTACTGCACATCGATTTTGCTCATTTTCCACGCACCTTTATGTTCATGTTCTTGCATGTTGTGGTTTGAACAGTGTGTCAAACTAAAGTTCAACATTTCCTCTTTTGAATGAGTGTTATTTGAAGTATGAATGTTTTGTGAAGAAATAAATACTTAAGAGAGAATGAGGTGTGTGATCCGCGTACTTCCGTCACGCGTCCGGCGCTCGCGGCCATTTTCGGTCAAGTCAACTTTGACATAGTGCACTTTCTACCAAACATTAAAGAGTACAGACAACGCACATGGCCATATGGGGTACCAAAATAAAGGGAATTTAATGTAGAATTTTACTGTCAGTGGGGAAATTTAAATATTGTAAAATGAAAATACGGGACGAAGTTTTAGTAAAATTTCCGGCAATTTTGGCGAATTTCGGATAAAAAAAAACGATCATAGACACATGATTCCTGTACTCATAATGAAGTATAGACCGTACCCTTTCGATTGAGGTACAAGGTTAATGTGTTAATTGCCTGTCCTAGTCAATTCAGCCAATCAAAATGAGTGACCCGTGGACCAAATTGTCGCCTGCGCATGTGCCTTCGAAACGAAACATGGATAATACCCACTCGAACTTCGAAGAACAAAATCTTGAGAAATTTCGCAAGGAAATCCGTAAGAATCACAACATATTGCACAGAAATGATGTTTTGGTATATTATTGTCATTCTACACTATATTTATTTTCAATAGATTAAGAAATATTAGCGAAAAAGTTAGTTGAGAAGTGAATGCCGAAAGTACAAATTCTCACTTGACAGAAAATTGGGTTTTCAGTCACTTATTTTTTTTTACAAAGTTTACGTATAAATGACATTCTTAACATTCGTGATTTTAGTCATCATAGTTTGATGTTTTAACTTACTATTGTATTTTTTCCACTTTTGACATTTGTGGTTTAGGTGTTGAAAACAAAGAAAAAGTGAACAATCGTGTTTTGCCGATGAAACTTAAAGGGAACTAACTCACTTCAATCTGGTCGTTCGACAAACACGATCGCTTCAAGTTTCGAAGAAGAAAATGTTTTCGAACAACCAACTCGATGAAAATTCCCTAATTGCTATTAATGATGGACCCATATAAACACAATTTTCTTTGTTAAGCCCCGTTAATACAAATGCGGACAAAAAGTCTGTAATCAATGTGAAGTTGTATTCTTTTTTTCACTAGTGCTGAGAAGGCCTGTAACCAATTTTAATTATCTGAGGAATATTCTCTCCTGATAAGGAATATTGAAAATGATGATTCTTAATGTCTACCATATACTATCAATGTAATGTTTCAAAATTTATATCAAGATGGGATCCTGTTTTATGCAATCAAATGCATTTTTAGTCTGGTGAAAATTACACACACACACACACACACACAGGGCTGGCACATAAAGGCAGACACCCACATGCTCAAATAAGCATGCACAAAACATATTTACACATACACCTCTTCCTGTTTTCTAGCGTGAATTCATAATATCCTATATGTGAAGTGCATGCATGCATGTGCAAGCACACACACACATACACACACACACACACACACACACCTTTTTCTTGTCTGTTTTGCTTTTTCATGAGCGCACATAATATATCAACAATTGTGTGTGTGTGTCTGTGCTATGGAGGGGTGGGGGGTAGCAACTGACTTGGTGACTACATACATCGAAGAAAGACACCATAGCACCATCAATATGATGAAGAGAAATAAACCCATCTCTGTATGGTTCAGCAGCAAAAAAAAATGAGCAGGAAAAAAGTGATCTTCTTCGCCTCTCTGCTGAAAAGGCTCCTCAGCTTCGGAAGCAGCATGTCCAGGCAGAGAGGCAGGCAGTATTAGCCGAAAAGTATTATTCTGGAAGAAAACAGGCAGAAAAAAAGAAGAAGCACAGGCTCAAAGAACTAATAAGATCAATGAAATAGTCAGGCAGATGCAAGTTCATAGGGGACCATGCTGCACTGCAGCTGATGTCAACCGTTTGCTGCTCATGTATCGCACACGCAAAGATCAGGCTGCAGCACTATGAGCTGACATTCAGTACCACAGGGTGGTTCTTTGAAAAAAAAATCTCCACTCCTGCAATTATGGGGGTACAGTCCAGGTGCTGAGTGCCAGACTCGAAAGCTTTTTAGCAGAAAATTCTGTGCGTATCACCTCCAATCCTGCTTCAGCTACATGTCCTGCTAGTGGCAGACACCCTGGAAATTGTCGTCCTGCTGTTCCTCCTGCGGATGATTGTGTATCTCCTGCTGCTGCAGCCAACTTCCAACCTGCTACAGCTGTTGAAGTAAATCCTTCAGCACCACATTCTCCAAATCCTTCAGATCTTGCTCCTGCTCCTCTCCCCCCTCAAGGAAACGCTGGTCGTCATTGTGGCCATGGTCCTGCTCTACCATCCACAAAGAAACCCCAGAGACTTCAGGGTGCCGCTCAAAGCCCGTCTCCTGAATCTTTCAACTGTGCAAATCCACACGGTGATGGACACCAGCCGTCTTTCACCAAGTGCCAGTTTGGCAAGTTGGGAGATTTGGTTGCCTTCCATTACGATGACGACATCTACATTGGTGAAGTTTGCTGAAGTCATCTCTCCAGAAGTGGGTAAAATCAATTTCATGGAGAAATGCAGCATTAGGAAGACAGCATTTGCTTGGCCCAAAGTTGCAGACAAATGGAAGGTCCATAGAAACTTTGTGTTTGCCTGTGGGAAGGACATCAGCATAGCTCCCATCTCATCTTTCAGCAGAACATGGCACGTTGAAACCATGGATTTGCTCATGAAGAAGCATGTGGACTTCAGAGCTCTGTTTGTATACATTTAATGCTTTACCACACCATGAAACCTACCTCAGAGGGGAAAAGACATCAAAAAGTGTGCTGTATAGACCTCTATTATTCAAAGTCACCAAATATGTACTTTCAATAACTGAGGCAGTGGCATTTCTTCTTCTGCTGGTATAACGTTGTTTGTTTTTTTTCTCAGAATAATAGCAAGAAGCTGTACTGAATTTGACTTCAGTGCACTTCAAAAAGTAAATGCAACCATAGGCCCTAGTGTTTTATGTGAAAATCCCCATGTTGGGGTCATTTTTTTTCCAAATTTTTTTTTCTAACTGAAAATATGAAATTGAAAATAACGGCCATTGTGAAACAGGAAAATCTGGTAAATATTACATAATCTGACATGTAAAAACTGTTTTTTATATTCTTATTATGACCCATATGAAAGGAAACACATCTCCAGATAGACAACACTAAGTTTTAGGCAACTTTCTATTGATTCTTGTCTTCAAGACTTGCACATGCTTGAGACTTATGGCATTTCAGGTCATCTGGCGGCCATTTTGAAACAGTAAAAACTGGTAATATTGGCAAAAAAAAATGTAATTGCATGTACTTATTGGAATTATCAATATACATCACAGTACCAAATATTGAGGCAATATCTGGAGTGGTTTAAAAGTTATGACAGTTTATTGTATATTTGTTGTGAATATGGTCCGTCGCTGCACTTTTTGCACATTTTAGCAAAAGTAAGCCTCCATATTTAATAATTTTGAACTCCCTTGTGCCTACAGAACAATGACAGATAATATGAGCCTCAAATAATTTTGTTAAAATTACAGAGCCTCAAAAATGGTACAATGTGCAAATGTGACATTTTTTTAAACGTAAAAATAGTCATTTTTGGGCTGTTGCTGAAGAAAAACTATGTCTCCTATTGGTATGCGTATTTGTTTTACTGTAAGTACATGTTGAGGTCTGCAAGTCTGTAAAAAAATTAGCTGTGTGTTTTGCGTTGTTTGACGACAATCTTGCAGCCATACTGGACGGGCTTCTCGACCCGGTGCTTAAGGCGGCCTTGAAGAGCGTAAGCCGGCATCCCCTCATCATGCGCCAACTGTTCCCCCTGCGTCCGCCCGCCCTCCCCGGCCCTCCTTCGCTCCTCCACTCCCCTATCCCACCAGGGCCGCCTGCGGCCCGCCCAAGCGCTCTAAAACCCCAATACTTAGCGAGCCCGAGGACAAACTCCCAGCAGAATTGGTTGCATTCTGGCCAGCACAGGACTGGCTCCGAGGGTGAACTGCGAGGACTCGCTACTATAAGGGGAGCTGGAGGTAGGGAGAACCTCAGAGTTACCCCTCTATCCTCCCTCTCATCCCTCCCCCCCAGGCCCCCTTTGCAGGGGCAGCTCTTATCCCACAGGCAGTGCCACCCAGTGGGACATATGGGCTCAGCCCGAAGGATTCGTAGCGGTCCTACGGAGGGGCTCCGCTGGTCTTGGGAACACTGGACGCCCTCCTCTGATAGTTCTCTCCCCCCCCTCTCCTCTCCCAGTGACCCCTACCCCCCCCGGCCAGGCGGAGGGCTCTTCCGCAGGAAGCATCAGAACTCCTCCCAGCAGGGGGGAATCACTAAGATCCCTCCCCAACCGGGGGTTCTACTCCACCTCGTCACTACCGCCATCCACAACGATACCTATCACACGTTTTGTCTGGCAAGATCAGGGTTCCAGTTCAGAGCTGCTCCCCTTTCGGCCCTTTCAGCCCCCCTCTCCCAGCACCCTTCCTATTCACAAAGGTGGTCAAGGAGATGGCTCCCTGGCCAGACAGGAGGACTTTCGCCTCCTGTGTACCGGACGACTGCTCATCCGGGGTCCCTCCAAGTGGCTTTGGTGTCAATCCCACCACAACCCATCCCTACGCACCCTCTGTTCCAAAACTAGGGTTGTTCACAACCCCAACAAGTGTGAATATCAACCGCAGTCAGCTGGTCTCTCCTTCTTTGGGCATGAGTTTCACACTCCCCATATGGTGTCCCCACCCAAGAGAGGTCCACCGCAGCATTGGGGACCTCCATCTCACACAGCTCCCGCCTCCTATTACCTACCCCACCCCGGCCGATCCCTTACCTCCCTCCACTGGGGATAATGGAGTCCTCTAGTTCCTGCATCCCCTAGGCCGGTCCCCAAGCGCAACTCCAAGGGAGGTCTGACTGTCGATGGTCTAAGACCACGGAACAACTGGCTTCAGTTCATCCCCTGGGTCAGTTTGTGCTTCCTTATGGTACAGGAGAGTTTTTAAGACCGTGTTTCAACCCCATCCACTTCGTGTCCCACGGTTTTGGTCCCATTTCCATCCCAACCCAAACCCCGGGACCTATACACCGACCCCTCCAACCGGACTGGTCGCCCACTTGGAGAGAACCCCCATCTGGGAGGTGGGATGCACCGTTGGCCCGTTCTCCCATCAGCGTCCTGGAATGGAGCGGTCAGGCTTGCCCTCCTGACTTCCAGCCAGGTTGCACGACTTGTTTTCCTGTCAGGAAACACTTCGGTGCCTTGTAGGTTTGGGGGGGGGGGGGGGGGGGGGGGGGGTGGGGGGGGCTTGCTCCTCAGCTTGTCTTCTCTTTCGAATAGAGCTCCGCCCCGTTGGTCATGGGGGGCATCACTCTGGTGAGAAATAGCGGGGTCCCTTTCCACGTGGACGGGACCCTCCGAGTCCGCATTCGCTTCCCCTTTCCCCATTGTTGCCTTGGTGGGGTTACCTGTTTGTCGCTAGGGTTCACGGGTGCTGTCGTCCTGTCATCCTCTGCGTGCTGGCCCCGCTTAATCTCTATACATCGGTCTTCCTTTTCTCATTCCCAATTGCCTTTTGAATTGGTGCTCCGGATCAGCGTATTGTTTTGCACTCCGGGCAGCCTATGGCGTACCTGAGCTCACCATGCCACCTTTCCGTGCGGTGGTCGACCGTCTGGTTTGTGAAAGCCCGTCCACCCCTTTCGCTTCCTCATCTCCGTGGATGTTCGGTTGCCATTGTTACGCTGTTGTTATCGGTTTGCCATGGTATTGCCACTTTTTCGTCCCCTGTGTCTTCCTTGTTTGAGATGCTGTCTTTTTCCCACTAGCAGATGAGCCCCAGTTTGTCCTTTTAGACATACTTCTGCCACGGCGCTTGGCCCCCACGGACCTACGGCGAGTGCGTGCTTGTACAGCCGTCCTCTGTGTCACTGTTTATCGCCTTTCCTTATTCCCAATGGGAGAGATGGGCCTCTGGCGACGTTGTAGGAACCTTCCCCCTTCGCCTCCTCTCTATTGTCTCGGATTCTTGTTTGTCTATCAGTAGTTTTCTTTGTAAGGCTCTGTTCACGTCATAGGTTTCACTCACCTGGCATTCGTGCCCCGGCGTTCACTCTCAGACACTGTATACTCTAAGTATGAGTTTCTCGTTCAGGGCTGACCTGGTTCGGTTACGATCCAGGCTATCTGTACTACATACGTTCCCAACTGTTTTTTACTTTCTCTCTCTTCAGGGGTTTATAGAGTGCATTCGGGTCAGACGAGCTTGTACTGCGTTACTTTTTGTACTTCCCATGCTTGCTTTCGCTCCTATTGTCTCTTTGCGGCCCCCTCTGCGTGCCGGTCTCCCTGGACGGCGACATGTCCCTCCTCACTGTTATTTTTGTATCATCCGTCTGCGTGTAACCTTTTGGTCATTTCTCGTCGGTGTCTATCGTATGACAGCATTGATGATCTTATGCCGGCTCTTATTGTTTTTGGGGCAGCTAATCTTTCTTTGTTTTTTTTGCTCCATTGTATTTATTCTATCGCTATATGTCTCATACCTTTCATAACGTATCTCACTTCTTCACTCTAGCGTAATCTCAGTTTTCTCCTCTGCGTTTTTTTTGTCAACACGGTGCTAAGGGTCGGAATCGGCTCTACAGTCTTTACTGACCGCCAAAAGCAGGAGCGAGTCTTTGGTATCCTTCTCCTCCCCCTCTTGTGGTGTTATAGCGCTAGTGTCCCTCCTTAGTTTCCCTGCTGGCGATCCCGTGTGTCCGGTCGTGTCTTTTTTACTCTTCGTGATAGGATTCTCGGATTTTTTTGTTTCAGGTCCTGACCCCTGGTTTCTCTCCCCCCTTGCGGCCAGTACGCGCTTCTTGTTGATCCGGGCGTGTGTTCACCCTTCTTTTGCTGCTTTGTTGATATGATCTCCTTGATTAGCTGCAGTTAGCTCCACACCATTGATAAACTTGTTGGGTAACGTTTCGAGAGCTTCTCATAAATTGCTCCGTCTTGTGACCAGTGGCTACTTTTGTTTAGTGACCTGCGTAAGTGACTTTATAGCACGAGTGGAGTATCATCACAGAATTTGCCCCTTTATGACTTGCATTTGGTGTAAAAACAATATCTCGATGCTTGAGTCGGTCCGGATCTCTTCTTTTTTCTCATTTGCCAGGTTCACTTCACGCACTTGGTTGTACACTGAATTTCACACAGCCTCTTCGCAGCTCCTTTTCCTCTTCGTTCTTTGGGCAAGTGTATTGATGACTTTAGTGACTTTTATATTGGGCTGGATGGTCTTCAAGTACAGCACCAAATCAAGGGGAACGCTTCAGTTGCTTTAGACGATTGGCTCACCATGTTTTGTCTCTTTCTTTTTTGGTCCAAGCACAAGGATGTGTGTTTTGTAGATGAGTATTGGTTTTGCCAAGCATCCTACGACTTTAGGGGTGCATGCCCCTTCGATAGTGTGGTGGGAGTCTTTCCGTGTTGATTAGTTGAATGACTGTTAGTTGTCCCAATTTGCCATTGCTTTCGTGTTGTCCAAGAGTCATGCCGACGGGGCGAATTCCACAGATAGAAGGCTCAGGAATGGAGCTTCTAATATCTCTTGAACGACAATTCTCCCGTACCTTTGGACTTTGCTCATTCGCTGGTAGGTACATGTTGCTTGGGCTAAACTGGACTGTGACCCTCTTGTTTATTCAGTTCCCCTATGGAGTGACACAGACCGTGTGTGTTGCATTAGCGTGTAACTTCTAGAGAGGATCCAGCCAACAGTCTGATACTCTCCTTTTGTTCCTACTTCCGCCTGCATCTTTCTCTGCTGGAGTGGTTTGTCTTTTCCAGACTGTCACATTGGCCCGTCCATTTGTTTCACGGTTTGCTGGTGTTTGGATTGGGTTACTCTGTTGGATGGTTTGTACATTTGCCTTGCAGTTCCATGAGGGGCCTTGCAGGGCCTAACGCTCCCGTCGGCCCGGCCCATCAGGGACTGTCCAACTTCATCGTCTGACTAGGTTTGTGCACGAATAAACATCAGCAGGTCAAGACAGAAAGAGAATTCACTCGATGATGTCCTTCAAGAAATTGTGGTGCTTTTGCTGTCACAGCTTATGCTTGTCGCTGACCGACATCGGTCGCTCTATTCTCTATCTATGCGCTCTTTGTCCTGCCATTCACTCGTGACTGGGGTTCAGCTACGTGCTTTCTCCCGGTCTTGTAGCTAGGCATTTCACCTTTGTTTCAGGATTCAATTCTGCGTCACATAGTAACATTCATTAATCTGTGGATCAGGACTACAGTGCATTTGAATAAACCTGCAGTCCCTCCGAATAAACCAGCACCCCAGGGGCGGCATTAAACACTACACTTCCAAGTCTCTCCTTTAGGAGACTGATGCGTAGACACACATACAGTATCGCTTTCTTTAGAATGGATCTACTTGAGCGGCTTAACGTACTCTCGAATTTCCTATCCTACGGATTTAGCAGCTCCTCGCTTGAGCCGTCCTTGGCCTCTTATCCGCATCGTGACTGTGCCCATTGTGGGATTCCTAAGGGACCGGGCTACACAGCATTTGCACTGGGTGTTCCTCCCATCAGGTTCTTTTTGGAGTTATTCTTCAATTAGTTCCAACGTGGTGGAAATAACGTGTGCGACTTGGTTCATATTAGAGGTTGAATGGGGTGTCTTACCGTCCTTGGCCTTTTCCTCTGTGTAGCGCTTCTATCTTATCCACAGAAACAAAAGAGTCAGGAGAAAAAAAACTTTTATGTGTCGCACAATTTTCCGTTTAACCCGAATCTTTCGCGTTACATGACATCTTTTTGGTCAATGTTGACATACCTACGCTTGTTCCCCTCTCAATCAGGAACACTATGACTTCCTTCGTTTCCTTTGGGCAGGTGCCTTATTGAACGTGCAGGAAATGGAGTCGTTCATTTCTCTTTTGTTCGCATAATCTTTGTGGCTGTTGTGCTGTTTGATGTCCGATCCTCTCTCTTCTTTTTGTCAAAAATTCTCATTGGAAACCTCTGCGGTCTTGTTATAAATTTTCAGTCTGCAGCTGCTTGACATCTGACACTGGTGTGATACCTCTGCAAGAAAGGAAATTCAGAACCAGAAGAATTCACTCTTTTCGGTTTTAATCTTCTTTCAAATCCAGCACGACCCACTGCAGAGGAGTGTGGAGGAGTCTCACTATCATCTACAGGTCTTGATTTCTGTTCATGCCATCATGATTTATCTTTATCTGCTTCTTTTCAAGCTAGCCGCACTACGTGATTCCCTTTTCTTAGGATTTTGTTATCTGAATCACACCCTCTAGTTTAATCCTGTCCCCGGTCGTGCCTGTGAGATGTCCGATTTGATATTTGCCACTTCCCCATGACAGATTTATTTAGTCAGTCGACAGAGGTGGTCAGCTGATTAGCCAGCTCCATCTGAGTCACGATCATTTTTTTTGCTGTTGTGTGGGATTTTCTTTTTTTTGGGCCGAATCACTGATCATGTGGTCCCTTCTGTCGTGGTCATGTCTAGCTGGCGTTTTTCTATTATCTTTCGGCCAAAGGTCGGCTTTTCAGGAAGATGTCTTTTCAGAGTCTGATATGATGGGTATTATATACTTACCGCCACTATTCAACAGGCCCACTCATGTTTAGATTTGTCGATGTGGTGACCCCCGCTGGTCCAGGACTAGAGTGGTCTGTCCATGGTAATCTGAATGGAAAGTAGTGAACAATTTTCCATATCTGTTAAAGTCAATAACACCTGGCTGGAAAACGCTCTCGCTGTTCCAAAACATCTTAATATAAGAAGGCCAACTCGAATCGTTTCGCTGCAAGTGTTTGAAAGGAGCTCCAGGAAAAATGTCAGTCTTCAAAGTTCAAGACCCAGCCGTATCTCTTACTCAATACTTTGATTAAGGCGTGCAGAGAAACCTGTATGTCCGAATACTCCTTGTGTGCAAAACTACAGGGTGCCCGACAACTCACTTCGGTTTAATTCGACTGACAACAAATCTCAGAAGATGACAAAGGGGGTTCAGCGTCAAGTATTCCAAAGACCTTCAGCTCCCAATGCTGAGAGCCTCAGAAACTCCATTCCAAAAATGGAGTATTTGGAAAATCAGGTTAAACGTAAGTCTCAGCGAAAACTTTGCTCTGGGTGACCTGCAATTATCCAACGGTTCGATCTGCAAATTGTAAATCGAAATGATCGTGCTAGGGAACGCCGAACAATTGTTTAACCCCTCTTCTGTACGAGTCGGATGCCTTGCCCCATAAGAAAACCTAACCAGGAACTTTTACTCAAGAACTGGCACAGCCTTTTAAAACTGTGGGAGTATATATCTAGTCTTGAATATCACTCGCTGTTCCCGCACTAGCGGCTCCTCGCAACCACAATCTAATAGTGGGGGACCAAACAAACCAAACGCAGGCCAAACCCATTTACTTTCTGGTCGCTTGTTCTCGATTTTAACTGTTCAAGGATCTTTTTTGTTCTTTTTTATTCCGATTTGACTTAAGGTTTGGGGGTTGAATGACGTGACAGGATTTATAAGTTAGGAACCTACATACATACAACTTGGGGTTTAGACGATTTTCACAAAGCTAGTTATGTATTTGGCATATGAATGAAACTCTTCACTAGCTGCATGAGGGAAACCATCGTTATCCCTTTCGAAGGCAGATCTATTTGTGGTGGCCCACTCCAAGGCTTCCTGTCGTCCGCTGGATCGGAACTCATCAGGAGGACACGGCTGGTTGTGTCTGTGTCCTGGCGTCAATAGAGACACACACCACGCCATAATACTGTGGTTTTTCTCACCACCAAGATTTCAAAAAAGATCCACAGCCCCCCCAAAGCAGCCGCACCGGTCGCCCTGCAACGTTTTCCTTTTGTTCTGACTGCCCGGGCCTTCCCCCGCCCCAAAAGAGGTAACTTTGGGTCCCGGAGACAAGCGCTTGCTTTTGTCACTATTCAGTCTGCTCTCGTTGTCTCGCGACCAATGATCCTTGGAGATCAACAACTCCGCCATCACAGACCTTCTCAACTACCCCCTAGACCTTCTTTGGGCCCCCCTTTTGTGCAAGTTCACCTCCACAATCCCCGCACACTGTTGGGCCAAATCTCCGCCTTACAGGGACGAACACTGCCCTATGCCTCTATTCTATGTGGTCGGATTCAGTGTCGGTACTCTAACAGCTTCATACTCTATCATCTTGACTTTGGTGGCCCACATAATCTCGGTCTCTCTGTCTTTGGTGCTCATTGTGGGTGATAGACGTCCTCTCTTTCTCCCATGTTCCCCTGCGTTTTTATCAAAGCCGACCGCCTCACACTTAATTTGAGTAGCAATATCGACCTGTCCCGTTTCCAATTTTCATCGAGACCATGGACGACCGATAAGCTCAGCTCCGGTTGCGTATGCCATGTTGTACGCTGAATTGGGCATCAGTAGGGCCTGCTCCGTGACAGATTGCTATGATCAGGTTTTTCCCTCTGCCTTTTGACTGAATCTGAATAACTGTTTTGTATTTCTCTGGCCCTAGCATACTCTGTTTTCTTTCGCTGCTGGTGGATTGTTCATTGGCTACGCGAATAATTAGTCTCGAGTTTCATTTTGTGTGGACCACTCTTCTGCGCCTAATATTTAGTGTAAGTATTCCGCCCGGCCTTTCCTTGAGGAGATCCTGTTACCTTTCTAGGGCGTGTAGCTTTGTCCGTTCAAAACTTGTTCGCCAATATCGTGCACCTTGTCATTGTAGCTCGGTCTTCGGGCTCTTCCTTATCGGGTCTGTCGCCCCGCCCCACCAATTCGCTCAAGATACTTAAGAACTTACTGGCTCTTGCATCCCCGTGAACCCGTCCCCCACATGTTAAAAATGCGCTAAAACTACCCGGCATTCTGCCACCGGCACCCTGCTCCTTTCCGTAAGTCCCCTTACATCCCCTGTACGCCCTGTCCCATGCGGGCCTCCCGCATCAAGGGGACAGCGTTGCCATACCTCAAGGCGCTTTGGGACGTGTGCGGTGTGATTGGAAGTACGTTATTTTGAATGTGGTGGGTATTTGTCTGAGACTCGGTTTAATGAAGGTACGAATTTCAAGAGTCTCCTGCATGAAGTACTTTATTGGCCCTTCAGACCTCGTCATGGATAAACGCATGTGATGAGAGTGCAGGTCGGAGATGCCCTAAAGGGATGACACATCTGTCAGGACAGTATGTACATAATTACTGGTAGTGGCGTCGATGCAAGTAGGATCATGACATGTGACAATCGCCAACCGGATTTCAACCTGAAGCTGGCGCCATCTGAGGGGCGGCACGTCAGTGGTGGCCCTGCATCAATGAATGCACTTATGCTGGCTTTGCCCCCGAAACTCGGATGTCTTGTGGAGCTTTCCTTTTTTTTTTTTTTGTTTTGTTTTTTTGCTGTCCAACCTTGCGCCACCCAGGGCCGTGCACCCACGTGCCATTCCGAACCCTGCCATGCCACGGCCGGTCGGGCCCGCCGCTAGCCCCTTTGGCACTTCGGCACATCCACCGGGAGCAGTCAATCGTCAAGTCGCCCCGACCGGCAACCTCACCGCGGAGACACTGCCTGCGACGGAGTAACTTCCGGGGTCGTGCAGTGGCGCTGTGATCTACCATACCGAGCCACCCACTACCAAGCCCTACTGAAGACATTAAGTGCTAGTCGGGAGCCGGGTGTGGGAGTCTCTTTCCCTCCCGCGTGGGCGCCTCACGTCCCCCCAAGTCCAACAGACAGCCCTGGACTCGCGATACGGTGGACCCGACGGAACCAAACCAAGGTACCTGACCCGTGGACCAGAGGACATCGAAATGAGGTCACATGAGAGCGGGCATGAAGGTCCACAGAATTTGAGACTTTTTTCTGCTGCTCGATGAGAATGAGGATGTTAAGTGATTGTACGGATGTCCCTTAGGTAGGAGGACTACATGACCGGGTGTACTTACGGTATCCCGGCGGTCAACAGGGCGGGCTGACAGACACTGCGTGTTGGTCAGGAAATTTGAGCAACCCCTCAGAACCGATTTACGTGGTGCCCGCTTGTGGTCCCCGTCTTCCCACCTGGTCCCGCCGCAGTGATAACTCTCATCTGGGCGGAGCGGTCGGGGCGCAAACACCCACGACTTCTGAGGGTATTCTCCTATTCTGGAGTGCCTTCTGCGGTACCCCTATTCCCTTATTGCTTGGTTGCCTTCTTTTTTGTCCGCGCCTTGCTCATACCACTTGACCACTGCAGCGTGTCCGGCCTTGCGGCCTGTGTTTTACTCATGTGGTGGCTATCCTCCGCAAGCACCCCACCACAATGTGTTTCGCGGTTGTCTTTCCTGTTTGTCTGATTGTATTTGGCCGAACATTTTCTACCCCCTTTGATCTTGACTGGTGCCTTGTTTTGCCGATGGTTTCCTTTGCAGTAGTGCCGTTTCTATTTCTTCTTTTCATGTCCCCGTTTTTCCAGTCTTCACCCTCACTGCGGCTCCCCCCTCCTCCTGAGTTTCAAAGTTTGACCAGTGTGGCTACTATGCCGTGATCCTTAATTGTTGTTTTGGCCTACGGCGTTTTCCAGACTATTTAGCCGAGCACTTGTTGGTTTTTTTGTCTCTTGTTTTTCCTTCTGCACTCTTCTTTTCAGGTGTCACACGCCGGCTGTTTTGGTGTCCAGGTGCGTGGAGTACACGTTCCTTGTGTAGGTTTATACTCTGGGAGCATCCTTTATTTTGTAACTCTTTACCCGACCTTTTGCTTGGATCTATTAGCTTTTTTTCATTACTGTAATTTGTATTTCGAGTTACGTGGTATGGTGATGCGTCGGTTCCAATGTAGTTTTTTTACGCTTGTTGATTTGCCTAGTTTCTGAAGCAGGGGCTACTCCATGTGTCACAGTGTATGCAGCCATTCGTTTCGCTACTTTTCGCTGTTGTTCTTGGACAGTAGGTCCGCTGGTGGAAGGGCGTTGGGTTCTTCTTACTTATTGTGTTTTGGTGCCACACTTCTGAGTGCAGGTGGCAAAGAATGGCCACCCTTTCTGCAAGGAAAGAACAGATTGAATTTTGCGTCCATGATCGACCAGTGTTGTAAGACAGCATATCAAAAGGTAGTCGGGCCTATATCGGGCTTCCCTTTGTGCTGAGTCGCGGCCCACCGCGGTCATGTCAGCGGTGCGTGACCGTGTGGTGTTTTGTGGGTTTTGGTCATGTTTGTTGTTTGTCTCCATCGCGTAGGGTTGCTTGGTCGCATTCTGTCTTTTCTGTACCTAATCTTTCGTTTTTGTGTTTTCTTGTTAAGGCAAGTGGCTGTATTAGTCTTGTCCTTCCCTCGATTGCTTCCGTCGTCCCTCGTTCTCTGTGTGTTTCAACTATCTATAGCTTATCTTTTTTTTCCTCTCCTTCCTCCCTTTGCTTCCGGATTCAAAGGCCACTTTCGTTGCGCATCTTTTTCCATTTGTTTTGCTGGGAATCAACTCACACCCAGTGCTGCTCTCTCGCTGGTCACAACCTCCCTCGCTCTTTTTACTTGATATCGTGACCATGCTAGTTCGCTCTTCCACACTCTCCGCCTCCGCCCTGGTATCACTAACTTTTCTTCAGTGGCGCGCTAGCGTGCCTTCACACGATCTTGCACTCGAACACCCGTGGACCTTCTCCCTCTTCGAACACCCTCCCCGAAAACCCCTGTGATCGTCTGCTATACTTATCGTCTCTGTATAAGCCGTTGATTGGCTTTCCTAAGCTGAGACGACACCAATTTTTTTTCATTTTGCTTTTCCACTTTCCATGATTTCTCGGGTATTTCTCGTTAGTGGCTAGGCCATCCCGCTACCCTTGTGGCTATTGGCCGTCCTATCGGGCGTGCTAGCAAGTCCTCTTTCCTCCCTCTTCCCTCCGCATGACTCGATCTTGTCTGAACATTTGGCCCCCCTTCGAGTTTTGATGCAGCGTTGTGCTTAGTCCTGTTGTCTTGTTCCATGACCGCGATGGCCTCTGTTTCGTGTTTCGCTCCTGTGGAGCTCTCTTCACGCCGTCCCGCGGTTCTGGTCGACCGACCGTGTGGTTAGCACCCTTGCCCGCGGGTCCTAACTTTGTTCCCTTCTGATTGGTTTACCCTCTACATTTTGACACAACTGTATATAATAGAAACTTCCGCAGTAGCCATTGTGTTTCTGTGCAACTTGATGCTTTCGCTCTCGTTCCCTATTGGCCCCTCCGCGTGTGCTCTTCCCTGATTTTCGTATGCGTCTTCGGTTCTCGGTCCGAGTATATCTGCTGTCTAGATTCCATAGCTTTTTTCCTTGTGCAGTCCTCATCTCTGTGTATTAGGTTGGTGTCCTTTTACCTAGCTTCGGATTGACTGCGGTGTGCCAAACGGGATACGGTCTGTTTTCTTTTCTTCTCCTTTTTTTTTCTCCCCTAAAGCTTCACTATCTGAGGTTTAACGTCCAGTTAATTGGTTGGCTTCCCTGCTCTTTGGAGATTTGCCGTTCGCCTGGCCGCCGCATCAGTGTCCTGCCTTCTGTGTCGCTGGTCTCAGGGTACTTGTTTTTTCGTTGTTCGCAAATTACTTTGCTGGTGTGTACAGACATCCGGGACTGTATCTTTGTTTGTTTATAGCGTCTCACGCTGGTTCATTTTTTCCTTTTGCTCGTTTTTTGTGCAGTTTCTTCACACCTCCCCGAGAGGGCCTCCTTCCAGCTCGCTTGATGCCGGTCCGGTTTCTCGGACCTGTGCCCTTCTGACCCCTCAACATCCATCTCTTTTATGTCCTATCGACCTATTTGTCTGATGTATCATACTTGGACTATTTTTGGGATCGTCTGTCTATACTTGCTGGTGGCGTTCATGTCCTCAAAACTCCTTTTTGTCCGTGACCCTCTACCTACTAGCGCTTTGGTTAGCTCTGCTCCCCTGGGGCCCTTCGATGTGAGTTGCCTGTCTGTTGTAGTGGTTCTTTGATCGTACCTTTCGGCCTGCCAAACTCTGGACTTCTGTTTTCCTCTGCCCACGGTGCTCCGCTTTTGTTCGGGATCCTCCCCCTCCGTGAGCCTTTTTATCTTTGCCTCGCGTGCGTTTTGTGAACCTCTTCCTCGGATGGCCTGCACGACTATCCTTTGATATCGATTTGGCGACTGTTGTTGCACGGGCAACCTTCGGTTGCGATTTAGCCCTCCTGTGTCCCAGTGGTATCATCCAGTCCTATCAAACCAATTAACGCCCCTTTGTTGTTTTTTTGTCTTGCGGCTACCCTTGGTAGGAATGCAGGGGTAGTTTCCGGCATCGGTGCTGTTCTTCTGAGTTTTTAGGATAAGATCTCCGGTGGCTCTTTCATTGCCTTATCGAATTGCTGACTCTTTGCTAGGACTGATCTTTTTGTTTTCGCCGTTGTTAGGACTCAACAGCGTGTTGGCAGGTTCTGCGCTTTGTGCCCAAACTCGACCTTGTTAGCCCCCCATTCAGCCTCATGGATTTTCCCACTACAAATCTCCCCCACGCGTTTCATAGATTGTGATTGAGATGGCATCCTCCCCCTTTTTTGCTTGCGTACCCTTTTCTTTTGACTTCTCTGGGTTCAGGCATGGCCACTGGGTCTTCAATTTATGTAGAACATACTCATTCAGTTAGCTCTTTTCCCTCTGCTGAACTCTTCAAGCTCTGCCCGGTTCTAGCCGAAGATATCTCTCAGTTTATAAGACGGACTTTCGGTGTGTTCTGCTTACGTCAGCTTTGGAGGCCCTAGGGCTGTAAACTCGATCGTATTTCTACCCGAAGCGGAGGTCACCGCATCAGTTTGGCTTTGGCGTTCCCATTGTTGGCCTTGGGGGCCTGCACGGAGTGATGCTTGGCACGCCTGCCCCCCCGAGGGACGGTCTAACCGATCTATTCCCTATGATTATGTCAGAGACCTCTGGCAGGAGGACTGGAATACACAGATGGATAACAAACTGTCCGAGATCCATCCAAACCTAAAAGAGATCCTCTCATCCACCTCTGGTGGTTGCAAAGAGAAACGGTTCTGCACACCGGCCATTCGTATTTTACCTTTCAAAGAGGGAAGAAGCTCTGTGTGTGCATTCCATGTCATGTGCCACTCTCAATGAAACATATTCTTTAGAATGTTGGGACTTGCATTATGTTTGGAGACACAACATTTTACAGCAGATTCCATGAGAACCTTGTTCAGAGATGTTCCATCTCATGTGATCTTTGAATTCTTGAGATAAAACATTTTTCATTGGATCTGAGATTTTAATGTGGAAAGAGTTTCACAAAAAATTTCAGGTGGATTTTAAGATGTATCTTAAAGAGTTATGTGAATGAGTGACTTGTGAGTTGACTTCAACGCGATGACAGCCCTTAAATGGCCCTTTGCGGTCAGCTGGGCTATAAGCAAAATTACATTACATTACACTACCTAGGGCAAAATCATTGGTCCAGCAGATAACATTGGACCTCATACCTGATAACACTCCACATGGTGAAGTCTGATGCAACAGAATGCATGTTCAAAATGTCGCATTGTCCCATCCCGAGTCTGGTCATCATAATGTCTTCATACCAGATGAGTCAGAGCCATCAGCTGGAACATCAAGTCAGGCTGACTCACCACTTGCAGATCTACCTCTCACTCCATCTGCAGCTCCAAGTCCAACTTTGAGAAACCACTCAGTTTAGATGATGAATTTTGAAAGATGAAGAATTTGAAAGACTGTGTGGATGTGGACATTAATTTTCAAAGACTCTAACTGAATAGAAGTGAAAGTGCAAGTAGAGAAACTGGTTTTTACTATTTGCCATGTTGAATTGGCATTTATGCCCAGACAGCCTATTGAGTTTTTGAAGTTTCAGGTGGATTCTGTATAGAAGACTGTTTTCATCGCTAGAGGGAAAGCTGAACAACTTGCTAATGCTTGTATCACAGTGATGCAGGAAGACAAACTCACTAGTAGACAATTGTCTTTACTCACTGGCAAGATGGTGGGCTGCACAACCTGGATGTGGATCACGCTCATTTCTGTAAACAGCTTGAAATTGTGACAAATCAAATCTCTTTTTTAACACAGAGATAACATTGAAACATTGTCTGTGGTACAGGCACAGAATGCTTCCTTATACCCAAACCCAGTAACTTGGAATTGGCTGTCTGTGATGATTCAGTCACATGCCTGGGATCTGGTTGTAGAAGAGTAAGAAATGATGGTCAGTCAAGTGGCACATGGTCAATGTAGGAACAGAGAGAATATGTTGATTGCCTTGATTTCAAAACAGCAATGTTCACACTCAAATCCCTTTGCAGGGAAATCCAGAATCCCATGTTAGAGCACTATTTGACAAAAGCACAACTGTCACTATCGTTAATTAGATAGGCAGCACAAGGCCCGAGTGGAATGCCAGGGAATCTGGTCAAAATAGTTTATGATATCAGTCTGTTTACCACCATCTCAAAATACAGATACTGATTTTGAATCAAGAACCCATGACATGAACTGGATTGGAGTTTCAACTCTGACAATTTTGTATGTAGTAGTGACAATTTTGTATGTAGTAGTGTCAACTCAGAGAGTGCTTCCAGAAAAGTTGTGAAGATACTAAAATATGTGCCCTGAAAACAAGACCCTGAGTCATGGGCTATTGATGCTTTTTATCTTGTAACCTCAGTACAAGGATCATACAGCAACTGAAACTTCAAGAGACCCAATCAATGTATTCTCATCACTCCAGCATGGCCAACCCAATCTTGATACATCAAGAATTTGTGACTGCTTCAGAAACTGGGTCTGCTGACCAACTGAACAACATGCGAATGTCATGGGTCTTGAGAACAGAATGAGGCCAATGACCAGCCACTGTGGCATAATGGTCAGCATTGTAGATTCATAGGTCCATGAGAGCCGTTTATATTTTGTGGGGTTTTATGGTCTGTGACCAGCTTCTGCCCAGAACTGAGATTGCTATAGGCTTAATGGGGAAGACTGGAACCATACAAATTTGATACAATCAGTGAATGAATCTCTGAGTCAGTATGGTATCAAATTTCCTGATCAATGCTGCAGGTGTCTGTATATTTTAGACCTGGTTGACAGTGAATAATCCATGATAGTAAGCGCAGAGTACGCTCTGTGATGCTGTCTGTGACTAGAGTGGAACTCCATTGCATCATCTTCATCATCGTCTATCTCATCAATCAGCATGAAAAAAAGACCAACTCTAAATGCCCTGTTCTCATGCTAACCTCAGTTTTGACTGACTGTCCTTGTCTGTGCCCTTGGGGAGCTCATGCCAAGGTTGCCACTCTCACTTAGACCATGGTGGCATTTTCTGGAGGGGGGGGAACTCCACTGGCGCTGTGTCGGCTACTAAGCAATTATTGTTGTCATTAAGGGGCTCATGATGATTTGACATTAATTTTCCCAGTAGATTTACTGGTGTGCTGGGGCTGCGACGGGACAAGCCAGTGTATCATTGTGGACAGGGTGCCAGAGTGATTGGCATGGCATTCTGTACAAGAAAAGTTGCTCGTGTAAAAAAGAAACAAACAAAACGCAACTGCTGATTGATTAAATCTATTATGTAGTCTGCATTGCAGTTGTGAAAGGTGGCATGAGCACAACACACACACACACACACACGCACACACACATGCAAAAAAACAAAAAAAGACAAAAAAAATATGAGCTTTTATCATATATTTATTTATTTTTCCCTCGTTTATGTGGATAAGTGTAAAAAAATGAAACAAATTATTTGAATGTGGATAAAGTAACAAAAATTCTGTTTGGTTACCTTTGCTTAACATTAAGAAATATGATGACTACTTGGAAAACAGCCTCCTCAAGTAAGAACAGGCATCACTCCAGGAAAACATGGGTTTTAGGTGGAATTGAGTCTAGTCAACCATATTTACAGTCACCTGATCGAAGGTCATTGTCCCCTGTCTCATGCCTTTTAGTGTGGTTAGACAACTGCATAAGTGAGCCCAAACCATGACAAATAGCTTACTGCAAGGTTCATTTTCAGTTTGCCAACCACAACAAGGAACACAAACACCTGAATATGCATGCATGCATACACACACACACACACACACACACACAGAGTTATCAGCATGTAGAATGGCCATTCTGTTTGAAAACAAAAAGCAAATAAAAGCGCAACAAACACAACATAGTTAACAATTATTTAAAATGCTGGCAACTGAAACTACTATATCTTTAAAGTAGATAAGATTTGGCTGTGCTGACGTTTCCAGATTTTGTAATGAAGGCAAGTGACCGCAGTGACAGCACATACAACAAATGACTTCCTCAACTAGGTTTATGTGTGAGATTCACATTCATTTGTTATTTTACTTGTCATGTGTATTCAAACACAGATTGCAATAGCTTTAGAACAATTCCCTATGTTACCTCACAACAAAATCTACATTGATCAGTGTGATGTCATTTCTTGAGTAAAACCTTGATCATATTGTTCAGGTCACATAGCACTTAAGCAAAGCCCTAAACCAACGACAACAAAATAGTGGTCACAAGAAATGCAGGGCATGGTGCAAGAAGTACCACAATGTATGAACACCATTTGTTCCCAGGGGAGCTGTCAGTAAATGATGAGGGTGCTGAGCAACACATGTTCATGCCAGAAGAATGTTGCAGTCAGTGGAATTTGTACTCACACATACACATGTGAGCACAAATGAAACACACATCAGAAATTAATGGAATAAACGTAAAGGATTTTCTTTTAACTGTCCATTTTTGTTTGTAATGAAATGTGTGAAATCAGGTTGTACTGATTGTTTTTCATATTAAGTAGCATGATTTTATAAAGATCTATGAAATATTTTTGATAATAATAATAATAATGAATATTTATATAGCGCCTATTCTCGGCTAGAGACCAAGCTCTAAGCACTTTACAATCAACACTCGTTCTCACAACGGGCTGCCTACCTGGGTAGTGCCGACTGAAGAGCTGCCAGCTGGCGCTTCATTCAGTCGTTTCCCGTGTCATCCAGTTCAGTATTGTTCAATATCAATCACTCATTTCCTTACTCCCTTCATTCTTTCCATTTGTCACGCAGGGTGCATGCTATGTGTAACGTGTCATCCACACCAACGGCCAAACTGGCCTACTCTTCCGAATGTTGGTGATGGGATTTTACGTGTGTGCAAGATGTTATGCGTGCGTTTCACACGCGGAACCTCGGTTTATAGTCTCATTCGAAGGACTGTATGGGAATGGAGTCAGAACCAATGTTAACTCCGAGGGAAAAATCCCCCTGTACTGAAACGCCCTGGCGGAGGTTCGAACCCGCAACCCCAGGATCACCAAGATTATGAGTCCGGCGCTCTACCACCTAAACTATTCCGGCTTTTTGTATCTGAACAAATTTTTTTTTCTGTTTGTTGTTTGTTTTAAAGAGAAATAGTCACTGTCAAGTAAAATTTTGTCCACCAAGGAAAAAAATTGGTGAAGAAAAAACAAACAAAAACAGTGCTTAGAAATTTCTTTGACAAAGTCATGTGTATGAATGGCACCAACAGAAAAATGTGACAAATAAATCAGTAAGTTGGTTGAATAAAATTGTCATGCTGTCTGTAGTCAAGCCATAGCTGGGACTGTAGACCAAACAATATCCAATTTCTTACAGCAAAGCAAACAAAACACAAGATAAAATTCTGAAATTAAAGGACAGATCCAGTTATGATCAGTGAAATGAATAATGATAAACAAGCGAGCAGATAAATGATTTCTAAGCGAAATAGATGACTTTGGTTCTTGCTTACACTTTCTGTTGCTAGTGTTACTGCACTTTTTTTCATACTTGCATGCTACTGGTTTGTTTAATGAATTTCATTACAAGTTTTCAGTTTCATTCTTTTTTTTTTTGACATTTCCCATTGTTTCCTGTATGTTAGTTGGCAACTGGATCTTGTGAAGTTAATGGTTGTGACAGAGGAGGTATGGATCTTGATTAGGAGAGATGCAGTCAGAGGTTCCTCTTCCTTGCCTTCTAGGTTTCTTTGCTACCTTTTTTATGGCCCCTAGAAAGAAAGAAAATTGGAGACCGGTAATTGACTAAGTAGCCCCAATGTGATATTGTTTGTTTAAAGATTTCACCAGGAAAACTTTTAGAAGATTCTGTTTTTTTTTTATTAAATTTTTTTTTTTTTTTATCCTTCCTGGAGATTGAGCCAGATACGTATTTCCATAAACCCATCCAGTATTGACAGCTCATCTGGGAAATTCTTCCAGTGGGAAGTTCTGTGTATTTAAAGTGCTCCCCTGGTCTTTCCCACATTTCATGGACATTCACCAGAATTTTGGATGGGGGGAGGGGGTGTAGGGAGGAGGGTTACAGCAGCCGTTCAGCAGAAGACTGTCCCAGATCTGAAACTGCAACTGGATTATCTTCTGTAGAACATCAGGGTTATTTTATCTCTTCTTCAAATACCTGTCAGTTCTTGGTGTAAATGTTCTGAGGAGTCTAATAGCATCACCTGCAGATGGAAACTTGGTTCTAGATCCTACAGCTTGTGTTGATTGTTCATCCGTCTTCACAGCATCCATCATTTTTGCTACAGCTGTAAAAAGATACCCTCCTATGTGGTTCTGCAGAATCTTCTTTGTACTTTTTTTGGCCCAGCATTGTTAACTTGGGTCATGTCTGTTTTTCATCATAAACAGAATTGTAGTCATCCCCAGTAATGTTGAATTCTGAGGTGCCATCCTCTTCTCCCAAGGTAGACATTCTTTGAAATCATTGGGCAGGGGACTGATTTTGACGTACATGAAGTATTGTCTTGGTGCAGCAGTTTTGTAATCGATGCTCAAGCTGCGCATCTCCCTCGGCACCATCTTGCTTTTCACTGGGGAGATCAGTTGTCTCCAATTCACACAGGTAGGACGGCTGCCTGATCTTTGCTAGCTGCGCACTAAGTTCATGGGCATCAGCAGAGATGAACTGGTTGTTTTTGTCTATTCTGGATTCTGCCCAGATGTGGGTCAGCCACTGTGTCACCCCAGTGGCACCATTACTCTGAGTGAGTCTTTGTTTCACTTGTGATAGTCTCAACTCAAGTGCACAAATGTAAATTGCTAAGCAGCAATTTTTCCTCCTCAATAAGTACTAAAACAGCTTGAATTTGCTGTGCTGAGCACACAAGTTTACTGCTGAGCAGATCTGTGTGGACTGCTAAGCAGTCCAAGTCATTTTTGTGGGGCATTGTGTTTTGTTGGCTCTTTGAACAAAAGTACCCAAATGTATAAAGAAGCATTTGGAATTGAAAGAAAAAAAGGCAGGACAGACAATATATTCTCTACTTTTTTAAGCTAAAGAATGTCTACACTTGGGGAGGTTGACAGAAATGCTCACACTTTCTCACATTGTCTTGAGGCGGGGTACAAGGAAATGAAAGTCATTTAAGGAGAAGAGAGTGCCAGCCCAGTAGCTCATTTCATCATGAGTGACAAAGCTGCTGTAGTTGTAAAAAATGCCCTCAGAGATATACATGTGTACAACAGTTGCACCACACCTCTCCTTGCTTTATCCCCCACTTTCTTCTCACCCTCTAGGACATGAATCCTTCCACTACACAATATCCTAACAACCAAAGACACATGCACAAAAAATACATATAGATATGCTTGTTCAGACTCTCAACATACACAAAATTCGCTTCATATTGTGCCATGCCTCTCCTTTCCCCACCCTTCCTCTTTCTGACATCAACCATTAGGTGTTCCTATCCTTCAAATACACACATGTGCACGCTCGCACAACATGCGCAAATATACACATATTTTTTACATGCAAATGCGCACACACATGCACTTTTGTGTAGACACACACCACACAGGGACAGACTTGCTGAGAGAGGAGAGGAGAGAGAGAGAGAGAGAGAGAGAGAGAGAGAGAGACGAAAGGAAACGAAACGAAATGAAACGAAATTTTATTTAACCAGGGTATGAGATAAGCAAATACACATGTTTTTTTTCCACCCAGCCCTGGGGCAAAAGGAAAGAAAGTAATTCATATCAAATCAAGGCAAATACATATAAGAAGAAAAAGAACAAACAAACCAAGAAAACAGCATGATGATACAAAATTCAATACAATAAACTGCTGTCAACACCACTGTCAAACGAACGCAGTGGGAAAAATGTGGACATAAGGTAAACATGGAAAGGCAGGAGAAGGAATGGGGGTGGGGGGTGGGGGGCCGGGGGGGGGCATGGAACACCGGAAGGGTGGGATGGGCGGGCAGCATACAGCAATCGTACACAGTATGTAACATAAAAGGACGTATTAAGGTAAAACAGAAAGAAGGGGAGGGTGGGAAAATTAGCAGTCACATGTGTACACGTATACATGCATATATATCTGCAGACAAACAGAGAGAAATGCCAAGATGAGCAGAGAGAGAGAGAGAGAGAGGAGAGGAGAGAGAGAAAGGGATCGGGGAGGAGGGTGGAATGAAGAAAGTCGAATTAATACAATTTGTTGGCTTCAGTTTCTATAGCACTGTAGGCCATGAGGTTGCCATGATGCTCTGCAATAAAAGATGAAGACCATTTAGTGCGGTAATTGTTGGAGGTCGCAGGAGTTTCAGAGGGTAGGTGGAGATAAGGACAGAGTGAAGGGAGGTATAGACTAAAAAGGGAGATGATTTTATTCCCCATTATCACCATACTTTTTCACCAAGAGAATGCTTAGAGAGAGAGAGAGAGAGAGAGAGAGAGCGAGAGGCACGAGAGGAGGGAGAGACGATGAGAGAGGAGATGAATTTGGTTTGTTTGCAGGCATTGTGTGCATTCATGGGTGGGTGTCGTTTGGGTGGGTGGATCAGTTACATATAGCTGAGAACGGGAACCATGTGTTTACCGATCTAGGAAGACATCCTGGGGATGGTCCACTCATCCATGACATTCCCGATCCATATAGGGGACGTGGCAGTTTATGTGGGGGGAGGAGAATGGATGGAACCGGGGTGGAAGGAATTGAAGCGGGGATTAAAATGTTGTGTGGACCATTGGATGAACCCCCAAACGTGAGTTAGGAGAATTGAAGGTTGCAGAATGTTGTTTTGAGGACAGAAATATGTTTCTTCTCTTTTCAAACAAGCCACTCTAAGTCCAACAAGGATCAGCCTACTTACCAACAAGATTTAGCTTCAAGGATATTTTTATGAGGAGAGATTGGAGAGAGAATTCAAATTAGAGTTCGTTTGTGCAGGATTTGAGTGCAGAGAGTGTGTTTGTATAGTTGCTACCACAAAATTTGCAGATCTTCCACTACTGGGATGGCATCATTCATGCATACAATCATATAGTTCCTCTTGTTTTAATGTCAGGGTTGAAGCATTACTGTAAAGATTTCAAGCAACCATGAGATCCTGTTGAAGTTGCAGAAGGCAGATGGACAGAAACAGGTGCTTGTTTTTCATTGAGACATTGGAGTCCAAAAGATGTGGTATGAGCAGATGTTAGCTTCACGATATTTTTAGAGAGCAGAGAGGAGTCACAGAGGAAAGAATTTCGCTGACAGTTTGGGTTTCACTATCAGACATACAGTGTGTTTTTTTTGTTTAAGTCAGCCCTTGGTCCTGTATGGCAAGCACAAGATCATGTTAGAGAAGGACACAAACCAAGAGCTGTTGACTTGCATGCTGATGTGTTTGAAATTGTGTGTTGTTGAATTCCAAGTGAAACAAACCAGGAGTTAATTGTCAAGGATTTTGTTTTTAAACACAGCAGCGTCTTGGTCCTTCGGAAAAGAAAAGAGAAAGGCATTGACTGGATGAAATGAAAAGACGAAATAAATCGGTGGTGGGATATGACTGCAAAGGAGCGAGCTTGTCGAAATTGTTACGGCCATTGTGGTCGAAGAAGCCTGGAGAAAGGTTCATTGCACACTGGAAAATTTGCTATTTGTCATCGGGGGCAAAGAAGAAAGTACCAAGAGATTTAAGTGATCTGTACCACTGCTCTGAATACTTCAATAGTCAAAGTTCACTAGAACTACTTAACAAAACTGTCGATGATAAATTGAGTTTGAAAGAATTATCATAATTATGCAGATGATGTTTGAAATGCCAGTATTTAAGATGACTGTTTTTTAACTTCACAATGTTTATGGATATTATGAGAGCACATATTTTACTTCAGCTATTGCTTTTTACTCTCCCTTTTTTCACAGTGATGGATGGATTATTGAACGAATAATCATTGAATTAAAAACATAGAAAGAAAAATGCAGATACAAAATAAAAACAGATACAAAATCATACATCTGAAAAAAAAAAAAAAACTGTAGAATATTTTGAGCATAGGTATGTGATCTGTTTACAATAAACCACAAAGAATGAATGCTACGCCATATTTATTACAGTTGTATAGCACACTGAGATACACAAAAGTCGTTGGAATACAAAATGTGATGGTATTTCCTTTTACATTTTTTCTGTCAATCAATATAAACATGTCAAGATCCTATAGCGGCAAAACAAGCAAGCACTGGCATGATATTTAAGGCATGGAATGTTCTTAAGATGAGGCATGAAAATCTGTATATCACAAAATGCATTTCACTGTACACAAATCATTAAAATGTTCTATCTTGCATAAACACTTGGAAGTACAAAATGCATTTCACTGTACACAAAAATCTTTTAAATGTTCTATATGCATAAACACTTGGAAGTAAAATATTCCACCATCTATATCACACTGGAATGTATATACAAAAAAAGGTAACCAGACTGTCACAATAAACCATCATTGGCAAAAGTGCTGTTGTTTTCTTGAAAATCAGTCTTGCATGATACAGTCCCTGTGACCTCATACATACCTACATCTCTATACCACACCTGCGTGCACACACAACATTTTATTCTTTTTGTATTTTGTTTGTTTTAACTCCATCAATACATTTGCGTATGTATGCCTACTGCCCATTCATTCTTTCTCCACTTTGAATTTTCTTTACAGTGGGTTCTTTGCCTTGAGATTGCCTTTGCTGTTATTAGTTAAGCATGCAGCTGAACAATCTTATCCTCTATATGAATGTTTTAAAAACTGATACTGCTCTTATTCTTGATGTAAAGACACAAAACAAATCCTTTCTTAATCTTACAATAGTCTTTTTACATTATATGAATAATATAAACATGTATAACATGCATTACTGGCAATAACCTATTTACACAGATATGATAGCTTATGCTATAGATAAAAGAGAGTCTTGCAAGAGAGAGAGAGAGAGAGAGGAGATGGCACACACTATCTATATCTTTCTGTGGTCTCTAGGCACAGAGTAAGTAAAGTGGCATAGGTTGCACTTCCACGTATAATTAGAGTGTGCAAGATTGCATTTATTCTGGAAAAGACATTAAAACACTGGATAGTAATTTAGAAAAAGACAATGGCCCTAACATCTTGACGGATTCGGTACTAAGCTTTACATCTTGACGGCATGAGTAAATGCTTTACATCTTGACGGATGGTCCCCAGTGTAGTGCAAGGCTGGTGTGGGGAAAAATGACAAGCATAAGCAGCATCTTTTGTAACCTTTGTTTTACATATACCACTTGATTTCCCTGAAACTACTAAAAAAAAATCATACCTGAAAGGGTTTCAGCTAATGAGAGGAAGGGAAGGAGGGAGTACGCCTTAGCAAAAGCGCTTCACTTGAATTTTTTTCCAGAATGATTTGGAAGAGTGGACGAAGAAGAGAAGATGAAGAAAGAACAAAATTCTTAAGTACGTATATTGTTGAGACAAAGGGACCCTTGGTTACAGCCTTGTGCAAACATCATTGTTGAACTAATCATGGCTGGTATTCACTGCACTCACAGTTTATCTTATGTGATTTTTGGGTAATATTCGATTTTTTGTCTGCTTCCCTTGATTTCAGCACTGACAAAAAGAAAAACAAAGGAAGTCATAACGTTAGTGCAGTCAGTGTGGGGGCAACAAACAGTGGTAACAAAATATAATGAATCAAAGGATTTTGTACCTGGTAGTTTGAGATGGTCAGAAAACAAACTTTCGATTTTTTATTTGCTTTAAAAAGAAAAAAGAAAGGCACATGGCTATTTAAGTGGAAGTCCATTTTTGAACACAAATATGCAGCAGGAGGTTGCTTCAGATATTGCCATGAGATAATATTACCACAGTAGCGGACATGAGGTATGGGTTCTCAGGTGGCACATTTGGTTGGCGTCAACTTTTGTTTGGCATGGCCATCATGTGCATGGATTGCAGAGGCAGAGTCAAAAGGAGGCACCTGACTTGGTTTAAAGAATCAGGAACCCCTTGAGTGACGATGAGCACAGAAACAGTTGAATCGTTTTTCAACAGGTTGAAATCTACATCAGTTTCACCCATTTCAGAAGTTGAACAGTGATGATTGGTAAAAGAGGCGGCTGAGCTTTTGATATTGGGGTTCAAAAACCAAATACAGAAGACTCCTTGTTCAATTTTGCACTGTCTGACTCTTACGGTTCAGTAAAGTTTACCCTATGATTTTGTTTTGAGACGTCAATCTTCACATGCTACTTCTGCACTTGTAAAATGATTATGCATTGTCAATTTCTGGGACAAGACACGGCAGCATACTTTCTTTTGGAGACACACTGAATGTTTTTTTTGTCAGGGTGCTAGCTCCCAGTTGAGCAATTTCATCAATTATCATTATAGGTTTTTTCTCTTGTGGGAAGAACTCTACTCCATTGAGGTTAGCCTGTTCATGGGACCTGTCAGGGGCGGTGGTGCAATGGTCTCAGAGTCCATATCATTGCTGTAGTTGCTGAAATCATTAGGTACCACTTTTCTGGGTTAGGGTATGGGATGTTTTCCATCTAACAAAATGATAGATGCCAACAACAGAGTGGTGGAGTGGACCTCTGATGGGCTCCTGTCCGGCCAATCACTGATGGAATGGCACTTGATGTTCTCATCCAAGGCTCGTCCCAACTTTGGGTGGTGGTTTCTCTTGGGCTTTGTGTGAACTGCCTGCTGTTGGCACTCAGACTTGGTAGTTCCTGGGCATTTGAACATGTGGGGCTGAGGAATTCCTTGGCACATCTTTGCGAGCCTCTTTCTCGCACATGTAAAAAATACCAATGGCAGCATAATCACAGCAAGAAGCACAAGAGCAGCCTGTGCAACCAGTGCCAATCATGATACCTATATGCTGTAGACTCACTGTAGGGGGGCTCTTCAGTGTGAATACTAGAAAGTGTTTTGACTTGTGCGGCAAGTGGGTAGGGCGGTTTGGTTTTTTTTTTTCCTTTTTCCTTTTTTTTTTTTTTGTTTTTTTTTTGAAAATACCAGAAAAAAAAAGCTAAAACACAAATCACTTGTATTGGTGTGTTTTGATGTTAGCCCCACCAGTTTGAAAGATGGTGTCAGTAGCATCAATCTTTTCAGACAAAACACCAGTAGAATCTGAAGCCTCCAGGTCCATGTGCCATAACTTGAATATGGAAATCACCCTCGCCGCATCGGCAAGTGGTCCAGCTTCAGGTAATGGAAGTTGTAGAGCCATGGGTGACTTGTAAATCAGAAATGGGGTTTGTGATGTACAAGCGTCCAGGGACAGGTTTAGGTCAGGTCTCACCAGGAATGCTATGTCAAGTCAGTTGGCTGTAAACGAATAAATCATGCCCAGCTTTGTTCTGCAGGTGAGCCACATGTCTCAGCTCCTGTTAGGTCGGGCTGATGGTGCCGGTTCCACTGCGCCTCCAGTAACATCTTAGTTTACAATCGCAAAGTAAGAGGATTGTCAGTAAGCTGCAGAGATATGGTGATAGGAAAGAGATTAAAACCGTAAAATAACCAAAACAGTGGGTGGTTGATTGTTGTTATCTTATCCTGTCAATTGCCAGGTTTTGGGAGACTACGGGGTCCAGCCAACATCTCCTGAGTTAATTCTGTCAGTCCGTGTATCATCAAGGTTTAAGCTCTGTAGTGGCTGAAGGTTTCTGATGGCATAGTCAGGTGAAAGGAAGTCAAATGAAGTGCCATCTAGAAACAAGGTTTCAGAGAGTCAACGGGCTTTTATCCGTGGCCAGAGACTGGCTGGACGCATAATGACAGAGGTTTTAGACAGCTTCAGTGTTTTGCAGTGAAGAAAGGGCTGTCAACGATTCTGGGAGGGTCAAGCTCGGCCTGGAGCTTTGGATGACGCAAGGTCCAAGATATTTTTAGGAAAGACAAGGCCAGTGAAAGACTTGATCATCCAACCTGCCAATCTTGGTTCCACGCTAAGTGCAGTTCTTCAAGGTTTGGCATAGATTGAAAAGGCTCCCGGCGTCCAACATTGTCAGTTCATTTCCCCAGATGCAGACTAGTCAGAGTTTGTCCTTATTGAGGAGAACCCTAGCTGTGGTTGGTGTGGCAGAGCAGAGTTGTTAGTGTGATGTGGGGAGAGAGCTGGAGACTCTTCAGAGCAGTCAGTGGTTTGATTTCATCAAGATCATTCACATTGAAAGGGGGTTATTCTGCAGAGACACATGTTGACGAGAGAATTGGTGATGCCTTCAAAACATCAGGATTTTATAGTTTAGAGTACTTATTCTGTTATCAGACACTAGATCAAGGAATGTGAGATACATCAGCATTACCTTAAAAGGACTCCCGTGTATAAAGCAGTAGTAAAGTAGTAAGTTATAGCAGTGTTTCGTAATGGTTCAACTTTGCAACCTTGGCAAAGACTCCAGTGCATCATTGGACAGAGAGTGTGAATCTTGACGATCAAGAGTCAGGGAGGTCAGAAGCACTTGGAAGAGATCCAGATTCAATGAATCAAAGCCGATTTCACCTCAGAGTCAGTGAAGTTAGAGCGTCAGGCGATTATAACAAGGCCAGGGTCAATTCCATTTCCTGGAAAGGTGAAGTGTATCCATATGTAAAAAGTTTTTAGATTGTTGAGATTAATAAGACTGTCAATAGGGAGGTTGAACATTTGCACCATTCTCTGCTCCCAAGTAAAGCTCCTTTAAATCAGACTCCAACACCTTGAAAACTGTTAGTAGCTAGTAAAGTCAGTCAGGCGATTTTTGCGTAAATCAAGCCGTTGGATTTTCAAACCAACAAAAGTGCTGCTGGAATCACTTGGATGTTGTTTTGTGCTAGGGTCATTTCATAAATGACATGCTCAGATGAGCCTTGTACAGTTGGAACAGATGAGAGATCAGATTGCGGCAGTTAAGGACAACCTGGTTTTCCATGACAACACCTTTCAAGACTCTGGCCTCACAGCTGCAGGTGGAGATAACTTTTAGAGCAGTCGGTCGGTACATTGGGGCGGGTTCTGCAGAGGCAGGGGGGAGCACCAAGAAGATGAGGGGGTACAAAGAGTGACTTGTACATCTTGTCCATCCTCCACAATGATTATGCTTGCTGCATTGTGAGTCAGCCTCCCTGTAAAATGTGTAATAACCTGGGGTCAGACAGGTTGCACTTCAGTTCTTTTCATTTACATTACAAGTTAGATCTCTAGTTGCAAAGTGAGGCAACTGAGCAGGCGGAAATCTTCAACAAATTTTAAATGTAATTGATAGCCAACCGCCAAGAAATGTAGACAAATGAATCACAAGGACAACATGACATGTTTCGACCTCAGGACAATGAAAAATGAACGAACAATCACTTATCTTCATTTATATGTTCATTTTCGTTGTCCTGAGTGTTTTGAACCTTGCCTGAAGAAGACCTAAGAGATCGAAACATGTTGTGTTTTTGTCTTGTGATTCGTTTGTCTACATTTTCTTGGTGGTGGCTATCAATTACATTTAAAATTTACATTACAGGGTTTCACATCACACTTTCGGGTTATATCAAATACAATATCTATCTATGTATCTATCTATCTATCTATCTATCTATCTATATATATATATATATATATATATATAGATTATATATATATATATATATATATATATATATATATATATCACATGCAAGAAAAAAAGCCAGCAAAATGGTATGAACGCATAAAGAAAATTAATCAAATGCCGTGAATATTTGTTGATTTACAGCAGGGGGGCTTGTTACAGACAATTATTTTAGGTGAAGAACTGAAAGGGATGACCATGTCAGCTAGAACACATGTACGTCTTTGAACAGTGCTTTCCCTTTACTGATCTCGGAAACACTGGTCAGTCGTCAGGCAAGGCCTTATGTCTAGTTTGTCGGAAGGGACACACTGATTGGTTCTTGGAGTGGCTTTCCTTCGGAGTCAGAGTTGACAACACTGCCTCCACAAGTGAAACACCAAGAAATGAACTTGGGAGTCGGACTAAAGGAAAAGTGGCAGAAACAACTGTGATGAAGCGGAGTGCTTTCTCAGAATTCTAGCTTTTTTTTTTTGTTTTTTTTTTTTTGTTTTCGTTTTTCCCCCCCCATTCACCACAACCAAAAACTTGTCGGAAGAGACTTGACTAAACTGCTGTGTGGACTTCATCAGAGAAGACCAACAACTTGGTTTTTCCACAGCACAATGCAGACTTTCTGTGAATGACCTTGCACACATTAAAAAGAAGTTGCTCTGTTTTTTGCCACAGAAGGTCTTTTTGCAATTCACTCTTGTTTGCCATCAAAAAGTCTCAGTGACATCGACTGTCTCTGTGTATGAAAATCAGATCAGTGCCTGAAGTCAGCAAATTCATCTTGCCTACCACCAGTGAGGTATCCCTTACTCTGCAGATCATGATCGACACTGTCCAGCTCGTGGTTAAAAAAAAAAGTACAATAAACAATGACACACACACACATGTACACACACACATGTACACACACACACACACACACGCACACAATCTCTCATTGATGACAGTCACTTTTTGGTATGAAATGCGGGATAATTTTTCACACCTGAAAATTTCCGGAATTTTTGGAGGGGGAATGAAACCGCCCCAACCCACCCACCCAATTACACATAGGGTATGAAAAAACTCTTACATTTTTAATGATGTGAAAACCAGTAATTTTTAACCCCAGATTTTAGATCACATGTGATTGCTGGCAAAGAAAAATCAGAAGGTGAAAAATTGTCCTGCAGAGTGCACTGTAAGCAATTTTCATATTGTGTTGATAATATGAATTATGATTACAAGAGGCAATGTAGTTGAATATTTTCTTTATACTCATGATTAGGGGAGAATTAAAGAAAAAAGCAACTGACATATTATTTTCTTTAAATTCATGAGTACATATATTCTGAATTAAAAAAAAAAAAAGAAAAAAAAAGGGCAAGTTATTTACATACTCTATATAGATTGCTCTGTTTGTGCGAGTGTGTTTTGTGCACGGATGTGATGAAGTGCTTTCATTCCCACATTTTGGGAAGGGTGCACCCAAATAGTCTTAGCTGATCTGTTGGCCATGTCTGGTTTTCCTCAGCAGATATTCAGAACCTGTCCCAGAAATGAAAAAACCAGGGTCAACAAATAAGACACTGAAAATGTGACTCCAGAGTAGACCTGCATTCTATCTAGATCTGAACATTCAAAGTGGATGTGAGACAAACTTCATAAGCTCTCCAGGCTGTCTGAGTCAGATTTTTCTGTTTTTCTTCCTAAAGAAAAATATTTTTGCCAGTTTAGTATCCATAGCAGCAGGTTAAGGTCTACAACCTTGAAAGATTTACTGTCCTCTGATTTCAGTGCTCATTACAGTGTTACAACCAAAAGAGTATGAAGTGAATGTGACATAAAATGCAGATTGAAAAAAAAGCTTTCCCCGAGGTTGGAGTATGGCTGCCTTAATGGCGGGATAGAAAAGGGTCATACACACAAAACTCCACTCCCTTTTGTTGGTTAGATGGGTTTATCCTTGCCTTTCTTCCGTGGACTGGCAGTTCAAAAGAGTAAAAGAGTTTTGGGTATTTTACTTTGCAAACAGTATTTTACCAACTATTACCGCTTAACATGATCACTGTATTCTTTGTCATGCGTATTTTAGTAATACTCATATGCTATAGATAGTAATGATTACATGAGACTCTACAATGTGTGTGGGGTATGTGTGTGTGTTTGTGTGTGTATGCATGCATGCATGCATGCATGTGTGCCTGTGTACATATGTATGTGTGTGCACACGTGTGCTTGTATTTGTGCATGTATGCTTGCACACATGCATGATTTAGTGCTTGCATTCCCGCAACACACTTTGGACAATGCATCCTTATGACCTTAGCTCTTGAGTTGGTTTAATCTTGTATGCACTGTAAGATTTTAGTCGCTCCCCCCCCCCCCCCCCCCCCCCCCCCCCTTTTTTTTTTTTTTTCGTGATGTGTATGTTCACTACCTGGTAACTTACCTGGTAACTTATCTTATCTGTTTTGTTGGTTTTTTTTTTACAATAGTACATTAGTATCTGTATGGATGTGCACATCTGGGGCTCTTATTATAGTACCTACAAATCATTGTTATTATTCTGTAAAATTGGTCAGTTGAAGTAATGGTATGTAACTGAAAGCTACAATGTAAACAGTAACATAATCAGACACAGTAACACATACATGCTCTAAAGCCTCTCTCTCTTACATACCAAGACAATCGTATAGTACATAAGTGTGTGTTTTTTTGTCTTGCCATTGAAAAATGTTATTTTACTAGCGTAGCTTAGAATCATAACAGCAAGTTATTTGATCTCAGATGAAGGAGATTCGTGCTGTCATGCATTTGAAGGAACACCTTATTTTGCCAACTCTTGTAAAAATCGTCAGCGTTTGGTGTCATGTCTGTTATTGGGTCTGCAGGTGAAAACTTAAAAATGTGCAAAGCATTTCCCTAACTCACAAAAAAGGAAAAAAAGAATACAATGGTTTGAGATGTATGTACACACTTTATCATTTATGATCTGTATTTTCTGTACACTTAAATGCTGGCACAACACACACACACACACACACCACACACACACACACAGAGACAGAGAAGAGAGAGAGAGAGAACTTTTGCCTAATCATTGAAAGTAATTTTGAGAATATGTTCAGTATTATTGCACATTGTGCAGACCTTAACTTACACAAATTGTGTATCCATTTGATTTAGACACACCCTCATAAGAGTCTCTTCAAATAGTTACATAGTATATAACTCGGAAATACAAAGATCGAAAGAACTAAGGAACACAAGCAATGAAAGAAAGCTAACAGTGTGTGTGTGTGTGGTGTGTGTGTGTGTGTGTGTGTTGTGTAACAGAAACTCATTCAAAGCCCATTTACTCATACCCCTAATTTGTAATCTTATGTGACAGTGTGCAAGTGACATTGTCACCGTTGTATCCTATATCAGTTATATTGCCTTACAGTGCCCACTGTCATCTTTGTGTTTGTGTTGTAAGGACCAGTTGTTTTTTTTGTGTGTGTTGCAAGGATCAGTTTACAGGGAATGTTGCTTGCATAATCCAAGGCGAAATATTACATCAGTTGTATATACAGACACCTGTGCAGTGCAAGTACGACGGTTTTATTGTTTAATTGCCTTAATAGTTACTTTACAGACACCTGTGGAGTGCAAGTAACATGTTTCTTCTTCTGTTTTTAAGAAATTTTTTTATGAGATTTTGAATAAAAAATGGTTGTACAGGAGAGAAACCCAGAGGCGGTTTTCTCTTCTTTGGAATGAGGGTATGGTGGAGGGACTCATTTCTTTCACATTTTCTGGAAGCTGGAGAAAGAACTTGCACACGGTCAAGAGAGAGAGCAGGAGGGAGGTGATTACTTTAAAAAACTGAAAGCTGGTTTACATCATGCTTTGAAATTTTTAATTTTCCCACATGATCACAAAATAATGTTGATTTCAAGAAATTTTGATGTCAAGATGAATATCTTTGAAATTTTAGCTGATAATTTCATCTAATGCAAAATTTGAGGTTTCCTACTATGGAACACATTGTTATTCATATTTTTTTGTTTCTACCTTACCACATCATTATTCACGGTCTTTCTGCCTTTTTTGGTGTTTTTACCTGACTTCCTTTTAGAAAGTCTTCCACACACACACACACACCCTTCCCCTTACAATTTTCAATCTGCCAGGTTTGTTCTGTTGTTATCTGCCATTGTGGCAATCATTTATTTTCAGCGTTATTGAGGATACATTAAAAAAAAAAAACACAAAAAAAAAAACATATGTGCAAATAGACACAGTAGACTTTACAGAAAGTTTCCATTCTACAGTATTAAATAACTGTCATTGATTTTTTTTTTTCTTTTCACAACTTGAGGATAAAAATGCAAAGGGAATACTCTAAAAAGCCAGCACAGCCTAGATTTTTCTCTTGCATTGTCAGTTTTGCTAGGTTCCATGGTATAACTTGCTCAAAATTATTTTATTATCTATGTTGTGTTTGTTGATTTAAAGGCAGGACAGAACTTTGTTCCCATCTGTGTATTAATGTCTTTGTGTTGTAGCTGGACAGTAATTATTAATCAGAGATTTGGAAACAAAATGTAATTTGTTTACTTCATTGAAAAACGTAAACTGGGCAAATGAAGCTTGCACTTATATGGTGCTAGTTTAACGAAAAGAAGAACCATTAACAAATGTGTTGTGTACAGAAGGTGTTAATTAAGTTGACTAACATGAATCCCGTGAGAATCCATTCATTATTTCTGTGTTTGAATTAAACTAGTGAACATGTTATTCCAGTGTTGAATCAAACTTAAAGATAGTCGATAGTTTCACTCTTTACACACACATGCAGAGAGAGAGAGAGAGAGAGAGAGAGAGAGAGGAGAGAGAGCACCTACATTAAAATACAGTTGTCTCAATTTCCTTGTTTAGATGCCCCGGTCCTCACACCTCCCGTGTCGACAAACATTGGTTTACATATACATGGACAAAATGGCATTCTTCGTGGGAGCGTTGATTAATTAGATCAACACGAAAGGGGGCCCCCAAACTACGACACTTACGTAAATTTCCACGTCCCCGGACCGTAAAGTGGGTATAGACAAAGAGTTGTTACAAACTGTTGTCTTCCGACAAGGTAGGTCTACACCCGGCAGATCCGGTACATGGTGAAAGGGGTAGTGTATACTTATTACCGTGATGACAAAATATTGACGATGATCAAAAACTTACAGGTAAGAGTTTTGACTTTCGGAGGTCTTTGATAACGACTGTCCACTTTGCTGTTGCTGTGATTAAGAAGATAACAGTATATTGTTCCGAGTGAGAAAGTACGAAGAGAATTCAGTGAATGTTAGAAGTCCGCATACCTGGATGACCTACTCGGCAGCAGTTCCTTGGCGAAGTGTGTTTACCAAGTTTCTGTTACACACTTGAGCTCCGGAAAAGAAAGAGTCGTCTGCTTGCCTTCCAGTCCGCCGTTCAGGAGCTTGGTAACAGAATTTGGAAACTTTGTATCAGAAGTTTTTACGCACAGTTTACAGTTTCCGGGGTTGGTTATTTCCACCTGTGTGACTCAGTCTTGGCTTCGACACGGCCTACGCAATTTTTTTTTTTTTGGAATACCTGGGTGACATCACGGCCATGCGGGGATTTGATTGGCCAAAGTGACCATCCCCGAGGTTTGCTGGCTGTTCGCTTCCATTGTCCAACAGGTCGCTGTATCGGCTGTTTACAAAGCTAGGCCTATTCCTTGTCGGCTGTTCGGGTGGTTT
>JADBJO010012793.1:32500-55864 GCA_016801955.1 Conus betulinus | reverse complement strand
CTCCCCACCCCCGTATGTCCCTTCGATAGTGGTACTTCTGTATCAATATTTCACGGTTCCCGACACCCCCTCGTATGTGAAGTCGGCAGCAGGGTGTGCGAAAGAACAGTGCTTCTATATATAGCACTAACTTCTGCCGGGTACGTTTTTATCAGGGTGGGTGGTTCGAGAGTATTCAACTGACTTCCTTTTTTTCACAGCATTTTTTTTTTTTAATTACTAACATTACTAGGGTTATTGGCACTATACAGACACAGGTTTTATAATCATCACTATTGTTGTCAGTATTATTGTTGCTATTTCTATTACCATTGTCATCATTCTTGTTCTCAGTTAAATCAATATTGAGTAGTCTTTTATCCTAATGTATATATACATATATATTATCTTGTATTATGTTTAGTGAAGACATCAAACTAAAGACGAACAAGTATCATGTATAGACACCCCTCAGGCAAGCAAAAACATAACTATAATGTGCCACGATCCGGTTCATATTATGGCCTTGATCCCATTGTCATTTGTCAATTCGTCCATTTAAACATATTTCCAGAGTAGTTCATTTGCCAGAGATGAAACCAGTTACAGATTTCCCCCCTTTAGCATCCAGATTCAGAACATTTACGTTTGCCTTCACAAATCAAATAACCATTATCATTTCATGTTGTAATGAATTACAGGTCAGTACAAACCCTGAATACACAGTCACAAAACATGAATTTGTTTCAGTTTTTTGACAGTCTGGACTCTATTTACATTACCCAGTAATAAAACTTAACTAGACAAACAACTCTAATTCTAGTTTCTTCTTATGCTTAGCATTCAGTTTCAGACCCATTTATTATTGGTGACCACAAACCACACAATTATATTAAGTGGTTTGAGCTTCAACAATATTTCTTTACCAATCACAAGTGAGAGATTTAACTTTAACTTTCCAGTATCTATTTCTGAAGCTATTTTTAAGATATAACATGCAAACATAGACTTGTGCAACACCAGTGCATTCACATAAATATTCAATATTGAGTTTGATTTCAGACCATGCGTCTGTATTTACTGAATGTCGCCCTTGTCATTAACCATACCTTACAAGTTGTTTTAAAATATTCACACATGCACTCATTAGCCAGAAATATCACGCAATATGAATTCCTTTTCATGCACTCATCACTTGGTTTTGCTGATCTGTCATAAAATTCACAATAACCTATTTATATCTATGGTTTAAAACACATGTTTTATACTTTTTTCTTGACAGACACAAACATCTTATTTTTCTTTTTCTTTTTTTTTTCTTCCATTTTTCACAATCTGGATTATTTTTAATGGATTTCAACATTCTGATAGGCTAACATTTGGGTAGACAATTCGGTGGGCTCTTGGAAAACTTTTCAGGGTAGACCGTTGTTTGATGAACTTGCATCTATTCAAGGAGTTTTCAAGAAATTTCCATTCTATATGCGACAATCAGGTGTTCTTTAAATGCAAGTTAATGTACTAGATACATGCTATGTAGCATTATCTTCAAATACTGAGAATTGTATTATTCGTGGCTTTCCCAACAGATTTTACAGCTATGTCAGTTCATATTATGCCTGTGATTGACAGTGAATCTGACTCGTGAATTTCCACCTCACTGTGTGTATTTTCTGTTTTCCCATTTGTCAGACTGTGGACGTATTTTACTTACGTCATTTCCATTACATCATGCAAAATTCAGTGAGGTTCACATACTACTTGAGATCTTGCATACTATAGGCACTCATTATTGGAAGAAGCAGTATTATTAGTAGTATCGTATCGCTATTATTATTTTATCATTTCAATTGTTATATTATTATCTAATCATCATTTAGAAGTATTTTTTTTTAATTTCTCTATCAATGAGAAATTCACAAAACATGACCACACTTCAAACTCTTGTGATTGGAAGCAGCAGTAGTATTAATAGTAGTATCGTATCGCTATTATTATTTTATCATTTCAATTGTTATTATTATCTAATCATCATTTAGAAGTATTTTTTTTCATTTCTCTATCAATGAGAAATTCACAAAACATGACCACACTTCAAACTCTGTGTTGAGAGACAGAAACAAAAGGACAAATGTGTCATCAAAAAGTAAAATTAACTACACAAACTAACAATTTTATGATAGCATTTCAGTTTGCTATAATCATCAGTGTAAGTAGTATTAACATTATTATTAATCTTCTTCTTCTTCTTCTTCTTATTATTATTATTATTATCATTATTACCATTATTATCAGTGCTGTTGTCGTCGTTGTTGTTGTCGTCGTTATCCTTATCAGTAGTAGTACAATCATCATGACATGCAACTTCAATCATACATTATAATCTTAAGGTTAAAGCAAAGCATTGTTTTAATGCATAACAAGGAAAACAAGCATACTGCATACAGCAGTACTTAGGAAAAAAAAAGAAGTAAAACAGACAAGCATACAAAACTGAGAACACTGTATTTCTTATGCAATAATAAAGCAAACAGACAAGCGTTTTGTTTGGTTGGTTGTTTTTGTTTTTGTTTGTTTTTTTTTTTTTTTTTTACAAAAGTCTGTCTTCTTCAGGTGTTACAAACATAAGATATACACAGTGCACTGAACAATACTATCCAGATTGAGGGCAGCGTGAGGATGACAAATTTGTTAAAATCAATATTGCACAACAGGTTTCCATAACGATTTTTTTTTTTTTAATGTAAGGGTACAGAATGCACTCCAGACAGATTCCATAATGAACTTGATCCCATTATCAGGGTATCCAACACATATAATGAAACTGATCTAATAGTATCCATATTTTAGTGAATTCGATTCACCAGTAATGAAACAATAGCACATACGTGTGTGTTCAGCATTTTCATTCTTAACGTTCAAGTTTGACCCATTTCACGAAAGTCATCAAAAACCACACAGGTCTGCTTAATTATATTTCTTAACCATGTGCTTTCAAGTCGCTAGTCAGACATATCCATCTGTTTCATAATGCCCGTTTCTGGTGGTAATCCCCATTAAGAACATTATTTCACTGACACATATATAATTTCACTGATTTATGTTTTAACTCATCACTTACTCCATCTTAATACTGTTTTCAGAATTTGATTTAAAGTGCTATACCACCATCCATTCACATTGTTTTGTTTTGTTTTTTTTTCCCACTTTCATGTCCTTCACAATACATCAAAAAGAAGTTGACCGCATCCATGTTAGAACCCATTCATTTTCCCAGTTGAATCACACGCACTACTTTCATTAATCTCTATAGTTCACCTGGTTAGTTAATTATTCAGACAATGCACAATCACACATTTACTTCAACTACATCGTACACAAATTTAATATCAGACTGCACGCATCTGCCTTACTTTTCACACACATTCTTCAAAGTTAATGACGACCAGATTAAATTCACTTTAACAATCAGATTACCGTGCCAGGCATATAAACATTGCAGAAAGAGAATAAAAACTAACAGCCAGGATTGTTACTAAAAGCCTGGGATACGGGAAGCGGAATGGGCGGTGGGGTGGGGTAGGGGATCAGTAAAGGAAAGCCGCAGAGAGACCACGTGGGCAGGTGTGTGTGTGTGTGTTGGGTGGTGACAATGGGGTGGGCCGGTCTGTATCCACACAGAACACACGCGTTATGGGACACCAGGTGTCCATCTCCAGTGGATCAGCACACAGTGTCACAGGGCACAGTCTGTGGCGCAGTGAGTTTGTGCCATCTTCTGCCCTTGATCTTCAGGTCAATTTTAGTTCTCCCACACAGCATTAAGACATTTCTACTGACAGCGATACGTTTTACTTTTCCTGTCAAACAATATTCCTTTTTTAGTAGTTGATAGCATTTTGTCATACTTCTCAGTCTTGTATTTTGTTCTGCTGTGCTTTCTTTTTCCCCCCCAGTCTTGAATTTAATTACTCCCCCCCCCCCCCCCCCTCTCTCTCTCTCTCTCTCTCTACCTGTCGGACTGCATGCTGAACATACACATTGCTGACCGCCTGAACGCAATATGTTTATCGCATTTAATAGCGAAATGAACAAGAAAAGGGGACAGATGTATAGCACAGACAGCAAAACAGGTTAGGGGAGGAAGAAACCAATGCTCATTACCGATTTAAGTAACGAGTTTCCCTTTTTTACCCTGCACTTTCGGTCATTATCATAAAGACAGAAAAAAAAACATAATTAAGTGGAAGGCGTAAAACATTACTTAGTTTGGAGGACATTTGATCAACCTGCGAATACAACACCAGCATAAAATAGCCAGAGAGAGAGAGAGAGAGAGAGAGAGAGGAGTGAGAGAGAGAGAGAGACAGAGGTGAGACAGACAGAGACAGGTGAGAGACACACACATGCATGCTTGTCTCACGCCCACACACACACACACACACACACACACACACACACACGCACACACACACACACGCACGCACACACACACATGCAGATGCACAAGCACATACAAGAAAGACATCTTTCAAACACACACACGCACACATGCGTATGCAAAATACAATGAACACACACACACACACACACACACACACACACACACACACACACAACCACACACATACACTGTCACTGTCTGTCTGTCTGTCTCTCTCTCTCTCTCTCTCTCTCTCTCTCTCTCTCTCTTTAATTAAACTGAAAACCATTGGTCTTTCTGGTCATGTACATAACTATATCAAAGCATTTCTGACCAACAGAAGTATAGAAACAAAGGTACAAAATGTTTATTCCAGCAAGAGATATTTACAAATGGGCCTTCCTCAGGGATCGGTCATCGCTCCGCTACTTTTTAATATTCGCATATGCGATCTCCCCAATCGTTTATCTAAAAACTGTTCCTTGGTGCAATATGCTGACAATATTTGCATGTGGAACGGAACTTTAAAGAAGAAAACTTCAGTCAGATCTTTCAATTTCATTATTTATATAATATAAAATATATATATATATATATATATATATATATATCAGCGTGACCTAGATAATATAGTAATATTTCATGTTTGAAAACGGCCTTAGTTTATCGGCAGAAAAAAAAACGGCCTTAGTTTATCGGCAGAAAAAAAAACCACATGATGTTATTTAATGCTGGTGGAAGTATTTGCAATATTCCTACTTTTAAGGTAGATAACAATGTATTGAATTATGTCACCGAGATAAAATTTTTAGGAGTAGTAAATATTACCTCTAAATTAACTTGGAACAATCATATTGAACATATTATCAATGAAGCCAGCACATCTCTTAATCTTAAAGTAATCAGTAAACAGAATTGGGGCGCAGATACACAAACTTTAGTACACCTTTCAACATCTCTCGTAAGATCAAAATTATCATACGCATAAGAAGTGTTCTTCAGGGCACCAAACTATTTACTTAAAAAGTTGCAAAGCATAGACTGCAAGGCATTTAGACTCGCACTAGGTGTCCCATTTCATGCCAGTGTATCAGGAACGTATTACGAAGCCGGAGTTCTGCCCCTTGACGACGACGACTATAGAAACTTGGCCTGTGCTAAATTCGCCCTACGTAGCTCAGCTGTTCAGAATTCAAGCAAAGATGAATTAGCTTTATGATCAGATTCCCATTTCCCGAAGCGAGCTAGATCTATTAAATCTAATACAACTATAATGACATATTTCTCAAAATTACTTAAAGACGCTGAGATTGATCCCAAGAATATTGCTAATCGTTTTACTGTATCTCCGATTCCAAATTGGGAATTTCCACACCTCATATTTTGATTATAAATATACTGATCGACAAAAGAATGTTAACAATAATATATTGTCCTCTATTGCGAAATCTCATATCGATAGTAATTATTCACATCACCTTAAAGTTTTCACCGATGGATCACTGTTAAATGAAAAAGCTGGAAGTTTTGTTATTCCTACCCTTAAAGTTGAAAAATCTTTTCATCTCGGGAAGGGATATACTACCTTGACTGAGCTGGTGGCAATTCTAATGGTGCTTAACTTTCTTGTTGATACTCCACTTAGTATCTACAAAACACTTTTCTGTGTGGATTCTAAATCTGTCCAAAAAGGCCTTGAATCTATTGCTGTAAAAAATCGAGGTGAGGTGATTTTAGAAATAAACATCTTGTCAGTATTCTTATATCAAGAAGTACAACAGTTGATTTTTGCTGGATCCCGTCTCACTGTGGGATTTCTGGTAATGAGTGGGCTGACCGGGCTGCCAGAAAAGGAGCACGAAAGTCCGATGAATCCATAAAAATCAACATTCTTCCGTGTTTCTACGAAGGATATGGTGTCTTTAAAAAAAAAAAAAAAAAAAAAAAAAAAAAAAAAAGACGTGTATTAAAAAGGTTTATAAAGCCTACAAAAACTTGGTTCTTATTAAAACACATCTACCTCACTCCAAATTGCTCTGCTGTGACAAATCACAGTCAGCTACTTTTTCTTCTAGCAATGCAGCTAAAAGTGGAAAGATCAAGCTTACATATCAACTGGCCAACACAAACGTACTTGAAAAAAATAACCGAAAACTTGAATCCCTGTTTTACATGCTTAAGCTAAACGCTTTCCGTACAAAATTTCGCAAAAATTTTAATTGCATCTGTGGAGCAGTTGGAAGTTTCACAAACCAGCATCTTCTTTTCCACTGCGCATATTTCACAAATGAAAATCCTGACTGCCTGCGACTTGATGGCACGTGTATTTTCCAGAACTTACCATGTCTTGTTTCTTTTGTAAATTCCCTGATGATTAGTCCAATGGGCTCTTTTTTGTAACACGTGTTCCTACGGATATGAGCGCTTAACATTTTGGTTATACCAGATATCCTGTACTCCTTTATGTTTTTAATACTTGCTTTGGGCTAATGTTAATTGTAAAGAATTTTAGTATGAATCACTATATATAGCTAACTGCTCGTAATAAATCTTTTATCGGTCCATCAACACACACACACACACACACACACACACACACACACACACACACACACACACACACTCACGCTACTTCCCTAACTCTGCCTAAAATCACTTTATGTGAATAGACGTTAAATTGAACACACACACACACACACACACACACACACACACACACACACACACACACACACACAGAGACAGACAGACAGACAGACAGACAGACAGATAGACAGATGTGCAAGCATGTATGTGTACTGAGAGAATTGGTAAGTCTTTTGGTTGTTGTTCATTTGTTTGTATAATCTTAAAATCTCATTTGATTTTGCAAACTGCATTTTCCCCCAACATCCACATTAAGACACTTCAACAATATCTATTACTTATGAAATCAGACACAAGACCACATACACGATACACATGTCACATTCCACATTACAAACAGCAATAATGGACTTTTTTGTTTTTAAAACACCCCCGCCATGTCTATTAAATCCACCAGCTGGATAATAATCATTATCATTACAGTTATCTAACCTAACCTTTATCATCATCATCATCATTATTATCATCGAATAATTCTTACTGATAATATAAGTATCTGTTTCTCATTCATGTTTAATAATAAAATTTTTCAAGTTATAACACATTTTCAGTGTAATGCATTATAATTAGATTTTGGTCATGATCAGGTGATGACAAAACTCACAATCACAATAAAGTAATCTCATGCATAGTTAGCAGGTTATCGAGTTATGAAATTGAACAATACAGCCACACTGATTTGATGCTTGAAAGGGGACGTGCAAGTCATAAAATCACATTTCCATGATGTCTGATACCATCTACTGACCACTCACACATCATGTGCCACATTTCTTTCATAAAATATGTCTTTGGAACTATTTTTCAGATATCATCTGCATGTTTTTTCCCCTACCTTTTTTTTTTTTTTTTTTTTTTACTGATTGCTTCCCCTGATCAAATACAGAATTTAATAAATGTTATACCATTTATTCATATTCATGGTGTACAATACATGTTATTAACCATAAATTAAAGTATATTTATAAAATGCCATACATTAACCAGTTGTTTCATATGATTACATAATTTAGCAAAGTTCATAATTATTCTTTACCTAGTTTATTCATCGGTTAGAGAGTTCCTGAACATACATACATAAACCATATTTCACGAACATACTCATTTTAGACCACATGCATCCACTTTATTTTAAGCACCATTTCTTTTCAATTAATGATAAGCTGTATTGAATTATTTTGCCTCTCGGATTTCAATGAAAAATGTCAACGTATCAATGAAAAAAACGGAGTGCTAGAGTGAGCGCTAACACTGAACAGTTGAATTCAGTAATCAGATGAGGTAGTTCAAGGAAAACTGTCCTGGGCTGACCATTCTTTAGTGACCTTTGGTTTAAATCATATGGATATATCTATAAGTTTTCTGTTCAATATATACCACAAACATGCACTGCTTGAAAATATATTTATTGGTATAAAACACCAACCCAGCTAGACTTGTGTGTAAAAAGAAGATGTGTGTGTGTGTGTGTGTGTGTGTGTGTGTGTGTGTATGTGTGTGTATATGTGTGTGTGTATATATATATATATTATCAAGTACTGCAAAAAAAAAAAGGAAAAAAAAGAAACAGCACACACACACACATAAGAACCGTTAATATATTCAATGCATGCGAAGAGGAAGGGCAAGAAGTAATCAATACTATTGATTATTATTATGTCTCACCATCATTTCATCAAAAACTCAAATCAACTTATCACAGGCAAAACCTCTTTTTCTTTCCAAATGATTAACCAGTTTCTATTGTTATATTAAACTATTATTATAATAGTATATAGACACATCAGTAACAGTAAGAACTAGTAAATAGATTTTGATTATAACTATATAGTAACTATAAAATGAGATAACACAAAAAAGTAGTAGTAGTGGTACTTATATACACAATCTTAATGAAATTGAACCTCTGTTTTCATAATTCAAAGTTTTTGCTGTTTTAATAGACATACTAAATCACTCCGATCCTCCATCCAGCTGCCTAATTATTGTCACTGTATTATATCATTTATTTACACATTTATATACTCGTTTATTGTTTATTTCCATAAATATTTATTATTATCATCATCACCGTTGTTGATGATGATGCTGTTATCAATGACACTTGATGTAATTGTAATCATGCTGACAAAGATCATTTGTAAGGTTAAAACACACAATTTTACTCAAATGTACCACAGTCAGATCTGAATGACAGGCTGATCCCATTGATCTGGTGATCACCACCACTCACACACACACACACACACACACACACACACACACACACACACACACACATTGCTGGTTTATCATCCACATCATGGGATTTTTTTTGGCCATTAATTAAACTGAACACGCGGCCACATCACTTGCGTTGGTTTTCGGCATTCATGTTTGGTCCCGTTCATACTGACCATCACAAATCATGTATTCGTAAATATTTTATGTTTCGGCCTGCCTGCTGGCCATCACAAACCATACGTCTCACATACATTTCAGATGTCAGTGGTTTGACACATTCTTTTTTTTTTTTTTTTTTAGTAAGGATCAGCACCTTTCTTGTTGATCCATCTTTTAAGCTCATTACTCTCTCATTCTAAAATATGGCTAGATTTATACATTTGAATGATTCATGCCATTTATCCATATTCAATTTATAAAATTCATGTGATGAACCACACATCCATACTCAAGTTGATACGATTTGCGGGTTGTATCATACAGGCATATGAATAATATTGCACAAGGTCCATACACTTCACTATCATATGTTTTGTTTCAATCACTTCAAACGCATTAGTTGTAGACCACACACACGTCCATCTTATTTTAAACACAAGTGCCTTGGGGAGGACGGTGGACTGGACGAACATATTTTGACAACGTGTTATCTTCTTACCATGGAAGGAACAGGAATGTGAGCACATGGACAGGTACTGGAAAGATGGAATTTAGGAACCAATTGGTCAGGGAAAAATCAGATAGTTGAAATTACCTTTTTCAAGGAGATTTTCATAAAGTTTCTATTCTATATCCCACAAGCATGTTTTATTGAACACTTTTAGTGGTGTTCAGAGACTAAGTTCACCTGCAAAAGAGGTACATAGGTTCTACTACTGTGTAAAAGATTTTTTTTTTTAAATACCAGAATTCTGTACTGATGATAGAGACTGGGCTTGTTATTTCAATTAACTATGCAAAGTCAGAGTTTTTTTTTTTTTTTTTTTTTTTTGGGGGGTGAGGGGGGGGGGTGGGGGGGGGTGGGGGGGGGGGGGGGGGGGGGGGGGGCAAGGTGGAGTTGGAGGGTGTTGATTTTTTCCCTCTTTTTTTTCTCTCTTTTCAATCAGTTCGTGTAAAGAGCAAGGAGATTTTTACTTCACAAGAGATGTAGCACTATGTCATAGTGATTACGATTGTTATCATTCAAATTATCATCTCATCATTTTTATCACTATGAATATTATCATCATTATCATTACTATTACCATTGTTATCATTGTTGTTGTTACATACTTATCTATCTGTGAATAATTCATCTTTATGTACATAATGCTAAACAGAACTTTACAACACACATTTTGGTAAGCAAAAACACAGCTTTGCTACAATGTACCAGTCAGGCTTGCATCATGAGTTTGATCCTATTGATCAGTTGTTAAACACACACACACACACACACACACACACACACACACACACACACACACACGCATGGCATCTATTCAACATCACCCGTATTTCTGAGATTTCATTTGTCAGTAATGACACCAAAGCACAGATTTTTACTCCTTAGTCCGAAGTTTGGGCCAGTTTATAATCAATCATGACAAATAACACAACTATACTCAGGTTTCAGGTTTAACCCAGCTATGAACCAGTACATACGTGAAAAAAAGTCACAGAAAATGAATTTGTTTCTTTTTTTTCCTGTCTGAACTGAATTTATATAAACAAGCCAATGATAAAACTATTCAATTGTAATTCTTATTTCTTTTCTATTTTATCACTCAAATTCGGACCCATTTACTGTCATCACAAACCAAACAATTATAGAAACTGATTCGATGTTTCACAATATTCATTGACCAGTCACAAATCAAACATTTTATTTGAATTTAGATATCTATTTTTGAGGCGATTTTTTTTTCAGTAATAATCTGAAACGCACAGACTTGCACCAAAACCAGTTGACTTACACTGATGCTTATTGTTACGTCTGATTTCTCACCATACATCCATACTAATTGTATAACATCTAAGTCATCAAACTGAATAGTTATTTTGTGACATCCACGTGTGAAGCCACACATTTGCCACTGGTATCACAATATATTTTTTTTTTCATGCACTCTTCAATGGTTTTGTTGATCAGTTATAAAATGCCCTCTAACCTGCCTGCTTCAGCTATGCTTTATACACATGTACACAGTTTTTCAGGCTACACACTAGTTCATTTACAATGAAAAAAAATACAGCATGTTCATAACAATCTGGATTTTTATCATGGATCTTAGTAATCATGGTTAGATATGAAGAAAAGGATGGAAAACACTACCAGCAGGTCGGCACCGAAACGAAGGGATTTGGGGCATGGCTCTTCAAGGCAGGTCTTTTGGGGAGGGGAACTTGTTTTTCTATTCAAGGAGTTTGCACGAAGTTTCTGTTCTATATAGCACATTCAAGTATTGTGTAAGTGCTAATCAATGATACTAAATACTTGTTATGCAGAATAGTTATCTCCAGATTTTACGAGTTCTAATTTACGAGATTCCAACTGGTCTTACTATTGCGTCAACAATTTTGATTCTTTTACTAGTTTGATTTATGCCTGCATTCTATGGTAGGTCTGAACTTAAGTATTTTTGCACACTGTGTGTATCTTTTTGTTTCCCCTTTTCCCAATTTGTGGTCTATTTTAGCTGAATAATTTCTATGACATCATGGAAATTTCAAAGAGGTTCATATATTACTGCAGATAGTGCTTACTGTAAGCATCACTATAAGAAGAAGTGGTAGTACTAAGTGTGTACCAATATTATTGTTCTGTAATTCCCATCGGTATTATTACCTAATAACCTTAGAAATCTTAAATATCTACATATCTTACAAGCAGAATTCATAAAAGAAATAAATAAGTATGAATTATTACAATATGAAATGTGGCCAAACTTCAAGCTCTTGATGTAAGAAGAAAGAAAGGACAAACAACAGCTACCATGTTTAACATAAAGTCAAACTGACAACACAAACTTCTATTCTCCAATGATATTTCAAACAGTTTGCTATACTTATCATTATTAGTAGTATTATCATTATAATGAATGTGCTTCTTCTTCTCTTCTTCTTCATCTAGTTATTATCAACATCATCATCATTATTATTATATTTCTTACCATTACCATTATAGGTATAGCTTATATCACCCATCATAAATTTCAAGGTTAAGACAAAGCATACTTTTAATGCACAATAGCAGCAACAATAACAAAAAATCTTTAAGCAGACTGCACACAACCGAACTGAAAAGGAAAAAAAATCTTTTAAAAAAAAACATACAGAACATAGTGAAAGTATTCCTCATTTAATTTACATTGCAAAACAGACAAGCCATTCTTGACAAGTTAATCTTCTTCAGGTGTCACAAACAAGACACAAATAATGCACACACAAAAAGATATCAAATAATGCACTAAAATACTCCCCAGACTGTAGGCAGCATCAGGAAGATATTACTTTGAATAATAATGCACGTCAAATTTCCATAATGGAAAGAATGTTTAAATAAATAATGTCGAACAAACAGGTTTCCATAATAAACTTGATCTCATTATCAAACTATCACTAAACAGTTGATTGAATTTATCTAAATATATCCATATTTCAGTGCATTTGATTCACTAGGAAAGAAACAAAAGCACTTAACCACATTGAATATTCTCAATTTTAGCATTCAAGATTGATTCATTTCATAAAAGCAGTCACAAACCACACAAGCATGTTTTAACTATATCTTTCAGATTTTAAGAGTAATTCTTGGTGAGTCCACCAAAAATGCACACAAACAATTAAGTTACAAGACAAAGCATGACGTGTTTCAACCTCTTAGGTCTTCTTCATGCAAGATAAACAATGTTCAGGACTATGAAATCGAGGACAAGCTATCACCTTCTTGTATATTTTTCAATCTATATACCTTCCAGTTACAAGTCAGACATCTCCACTTGTTTCATACTATCTCTGTTTGAAGCCATTTTTGGTAATAATCTGTAATAGGAACATTAGTTCATTGACACATATATGTAATTATTTTACTGCTTTGCGTCTTAACTCGTAACCTAACCCACCTTAATACTGTATAAAGAATATGATTACAAGTTTTGTATCAATTATCCGAACTGATTTGTTCTTTTCCATGCCATTTACACTGCATTAAAACTGTGTTAGTAGCATCCATGTTTGAACCCATTCTCCTGTCAGTTGTATTACACACACTACTTTCATTACACCTCTGTAGTTCACCTGATTTGTTCATTTAGCAGACAGCGCACAATCACACATTTACTTTAACTCTATCTTACACAAATTTTATCTCAGACCGCACACATCTACCTTGCTTCAAACACAAAGTCTTCACAGTAAATGATAACTAGATTAAATATAGCAATCAGATTACTACACCAGTCATACTGTCTTCCGTCCTTGATTGTGAATTCCATTTTGGTTATCACCTTTACTTTAAGAATGTCTACTGACCATCAACATTTCAATGTCCAAGCTTATTTGCAGTAAGAAGTTTATAGTATTTTCCCACCCTTTTTGCTTTGTATTTTGTTTTGCTTTTCTTTTTCAATTCACTGTCTTGCGTTCAGTTACCGAGTACAACAGGCAATCTTAACATGATCAAACAATCGCACATATCTTCTCAACAGTTCTTTTTCATAATGAAGTTTACATATCACTTATAATTTAGTTTAGTTTATTCACATATTTTTGTTGTCACATTAAAAACAATGCTCTCTCTCTTATTAAAATTACACACAACTGACCACCAAAATAAAACAAAATTTATGGCATTTAATGAAAACATAAGTAAGAAGGGAGACTGACGTGGAGCACAGACAGTAGAATCAAGTATAGAACCTAGAAGTCGATGCTGTTTCTGTTATTCCATAGTCAAGTATACAAGGGGTTAAGGGTTGGTGTTTTTTTTTCACGGAATTATGAATCATTATTCATCATACATGAAGACAGACATAAAGATTACTGTGTGGGGGAAAAAGTGCTGATTTAACATTTCTTCCTATGAAAATTTAGAGTAAAACAATACATGGTTTGGGGAACATTTCATCTAATCTGAGATTATTTTTAGCATACAGAAAGAGAGTGGGGAAAAAGCGAAGGAAGAGAGAGACAGAACGACCAAAGGACAACCGATGAAGAGAGAGAGAGAGAGAGAGAGAGAGAGAGAGAGAGAGAGAGAGAGAGAGAGAGAGAGAGAGAGAGCGAGACAATGCATGCGCACACACATGTCTCGTAACACACACACACACACACACACACACACTACACACAAAACAAGTGTGCATACACACACACACACACACACACACACACACACACACACACACATTCATATACATCCATACATATCGTGCATACATCACCACACCAACATCCATATACATACATACATACTGCGCATACATCACCACACCAACATCCATATACATACATACTGCGCATACATCACCACACCAACAGTCTTATACATACATATGTACTGCGCATACATCACCACACCAACATCCATATACATACATACATACTGCGCATACATCCCCACACCAACCTTTCGTATACATACATACATCCCCACACCAACATTCATACACATACATACATCCCCACACCAACATTCATATAGAAACATATATACTGCGCATACATCATACCAACATTCATATACATACATACATACCATACACATTCATTACCATACCCACATATATATATATATATATACATATATATATATATATATGATATACATAAATACACAGACTTAACAAGAAGAGATATAGAGAATGTGGGAGAAAGGGACACAGGGAGCAGCATGGACAACAGGCTGTCTACATGTTTCATCACCATCATCATTATATGGATGAGATTTTGACAAAAATGAAAGTGGGGGGTTAGGTGGGGGAAAGATGGAGAGACAGATGGAAGGGGGCGGGGAGATATGGTGGGAGAGGGAGAGAAAAGGGGGAAAAGAGAGAGGGGGGCAGGGGAGGCGGGGGACATGAGGAGGGAGAGAAAAAAGAGAGTGGGACAGAGAGGGAGGGAGAAAATTGAAAATGCAGTAACAAAAAATATAAGAGGTAAGAGCGCACGCACACACACACACACACACACACACACACACACACACACACACACACACACACAGCGAGAGGAAGAGGGAGAGAGAGGAATTTACTAGCGAGCCTATGAACTGATAAGATATTAATAAATCAGAAGCAATGTAAATTCACTTAGCTCTACATTTTCAATGATTTGATTCTAAAAACACTTGTAAGTTTACAACTTTCTATAAATTTTTCCACATCAAAGTTAATAAACTTCAAAATTTTAGAACTTCCAATAATTTGTTTTTAACATCCGAGTAAAAAAAAAAACCTTCTACAACATCAAGCTGGATAAATACAAATTGAGATAACCCCATACATTCTATGTACTAGACATATGACACGATCTGAATTTTCAGTTACATTGACACTCTCTTTTTTACACCTGAAGCGCAGCAACCTTCTTATTTTTTTTTTTATTAATCAATATCATTATCATTAACAATAACGAATTCATCAATATTAATGTCATTATCAATTACAATTTTAAAACAAAAGATACTTTCACATGGTAAAACCCAACTTCACTCTAATGTACAACAGGTTTAAAATACAAGCTAAATTACATTGATCAAGTTTCATAACATACATTCTCACTGATAACAAACCATCCCTGTTTAGTAGATGCATCAACCAGCAATAAAACTAAAGCACGCAAAAACATCATCCATCTTTTGTTTTCGGCATCTAAAACAATCGCATGAATGTCACTACCAAAATTAATTTCACTTTGTTAATAATAATGTACACAATCCTAGGTTACTTCAATCATATTCCAGAGTCATGCTAGTTTTAGACCACACACATCCATCTCACTTTAAACAAAGGCTCTCTTGTGCCATAGATTTGAAGTGTTTCCTTTTTGATCATACCATTATTCTTGTGAATGGCTTACCATTAGGATGTACACTTGCATATTTTACCCTAATATACATATTTAAAAAAATCATTATTATGACTCCATCGAACAGCATGAACAAACGAATCACAAGACAAAACGCAACGCGTTTCAACCTCTTAGGCCTTCTTCAGGCAAGATAAACAACACTCAGGAAAATGAAAATGAAGAGAGGGCAATCACTTATCTTTGTCAAATTTGGTGCAAGCTGGGTTTTGCACTAAGAGGTTCATATACTACTGAAGATGTCGCACAATTTAAGTAGTCATTCTCAACATCATTATTGTTATCATTATTTTGTGGTGTCGGTTTGATTTTAAGTGTTGTGGGTTTTTTTCCCTTCCAGCTGCTCCCATTAGGAGAAATTTTATATCAAGCGTTATGTACTGCAGCACGCTGGAACAAAAATAAATGGATCAATAAACACAACACACATTTGACAAATCTTCAGAAATTATCATCATTGAAGGAGGAAAGGAAGGCTAAACACGATTTAGTCACAACCATCACTTTATATACCATAATAATGATTTCATATTTCAACCTGGCTATTGGTCGGTCCAAACTATGAATTCATAGTCATAAAAACAAACCTCTTTCACTTGATAACTGTAATTTCATTTCTTTCTTATTTTCAGCATTCCTGTCTGAACTCATTTACAAATAGTTGGCCATCACAACCAACACTTATGTTAATATTTTGATGAATGGCACCATTCACTGGCAACTCGTATGCCACACATCTCACGTAAGTTTCACAGCATCAGTCTTTGTAGCCATTTTTAGGTATTATCTGCACATTAGTTGTAGACATGCATTTTTAACCCATTCACTCACCTTAATATTACGTACCATGTTTGATTTAATACCATGCACTCTTATTGGTTTATATCACCCACATAATTAACCATGTTTTTCTTCTTAGAAATTTCGTACCATCCACATTTGAACATCTGCACAACATTTGTAGATTTGTGTTTTAAAGCACATAACTCACCTTAGTATTAAATTTTATTTTTAGTATCAATCCATGTATATTTCATATCACCAATGTCATTAACCATAACTTAACAGTAATATAACATCCACAGGTGAACCAGCTCATTACTCGGTTGAAATTACGTTATAATATATACTTCTTTTCAGGCAAACTTCACAGGTTTTTGTTTCGTTGTCTTGTTTTATCATTTTAAACTGCACAGCTACCAGTTTATTTCAATGTCATTTACCAGGGAAGGAAGGAGAAATATTAGCAACAGGTCTGGCACTGAAAAGCTGGGATCTGCGACATAATTATTGACATAACGATGTTGGCCGCCTACGGAAGAAGAGGGAATCTATTAGCAAAGTTCTTGGAACAATCAAGGGCACAGCTTTGTTTTGTGAACTTGGGTTTATGTAAGAAGTTTTCCAGACGTTTATATTCACTTTCTCACAACACACATAAAAATGAATAAATATGTTGACACACTATAAAATGTAGCCAAGCTTCATACTCTTCTTTTAAGGGAAAAAGAAAGGATGAATATTGGCTTAAACAACAGCTGCCATGTTTACTAAAAAATCAAATTCACAATATTCACTACTAATTCTATTACAACGTCTCAAACAGTTTGCTATAATTATCATGATGATGATGATGATGATGATGATGATGATGATGATGATTATCATCTTCTTCTTCTCGTCGTCCTGCTCCTCCTCCTTCTTCTTCATCATCTTCTTCTTTCTTCTTGTTATCATCATTATATGTATTTAATCAAATATTATAAATTTTAAGGCTAAAGCAAAACAGTTTTAATACACAATGAAGAAAACTGAAGCAGACTGTGTGCAGTCGTCCTGAGAAAGGTAAAAAAAAAATTAACACACAAAATGAGACAGTGTTAAGTACTATATCATTCAGTATATGTAATGCAAAACAGACAGACAATGCACAAAACAATACAATATTCCCCGGACTGTAGGCAGCATAAGGATGACAAATTTGGTAAGATAAATAATGTTCAACACGTTTCCATACTGTAAGAAACAAAATTCACAACAGATAGGTTCCCTTAAAATGAACTTGGTCCCATAACAGGTTATCACAACACACACAATTGAACTGATCTAACAGTATTCATATTTCAGTGCAACTAAGCACATAACTAAATTATGTGCTTAGTTGCACTGAAATAAATTAAACAGTTTCATTTTTAAGGTTCAAGTTTGATCCATTTTATTAAAGCGAACCACGCAGATGTTCTTTTTTTTTTTCTTTAACCCATGTGCTTTCCAGTCACAAGTCATGTTCGTTTCATACTGATTGAAGCCGTTTTCAGTTGCAATTGGTATTAAGAACACGATTTCATTGACAGGTACATAATCTTACTGATCTGTGTTCAAATCATCACTTAACCCACCTTAATACTGCACAGAGAAGTTCAATGCTATAAATCATATTCATTTCTTTACCCTCTAGAGTCATGAATAATACATCAAAACCAAGTTGGTGCATCCATGTTTAAATCCATTATTTTACCAACTGTTTCACAAACAGTACTTTTCTTATGTCTATAGTTCACCTGATCAGTCAGACAATGCACAATTACCTCAACTTTATCTTACGATGATTTAATTTCACACCACCACACATCTATCTTACTTTAAACACAATTCTTCACAGTTTGCAATGACCAGACTAAATTTCAATTAACAATCAGCATTACTATGCCAGACATAAATACTGTTGTAAAACAGTACGACTGCGAGAGCCAGGACTGTAACTAAAAGTTTTGGGATTTGGGAATCAGTTGAAGAAAGCTGTAGAAACACTGGCGTACAGGTGCATAAGCTGAAGACAACAGGTTTTTTTTTTTTTTTTTTTTTTTTTGGGGGGGAGGGGGGGGGGGCACGAGGGGGACCAATCTGTATACACAAGGAATTCCCATGTCATAGGATGCAAGATGTCTATCTCTTGGCAGTCAGTCAACAGTTCCACAGGACACAGAGTTTGTGGTGAAATGAGCTTAGTATTGTCTTCTGTCCTGGTCTTTTGTGTCACAGGTTACAGAGTTTGAGGTGAAATGAGCTTAGTATTGTCTTCTGTCTCGGTCTTTAATTTGTTTGCATTATCCACACAACTTTAAGACATTTCTATTGACAGGAAACTTATTTTTCAAAACTTCTTTTTTTTTTTTTTTAGTTTAGTTTAAAGCATTTTCTCATGCTTTTTAAAAAAAAATTCATCATTTTTTTCTCATTCACTGCATTAATTGCATTCAGTTACCAAGCACAACATCTAATTCTAACACAAACATACAATCATGCATATCTTCTCGAAGATTCTTATCAATAATGAAAATTTAGATATCAGTAATAATTTAATTTAGTTTATTCATATTTTTAGACCAGGCTCAACAGTGCGCTCCCCCCCCCCCCCCCTCTCTCTCTCTCTCTCTCTCTCTCTCCTCTCTCTCGCCCTCTCTCTCTCATGCTAAAATTACTCACAACTGACCACTAAAACATGATACAATTTATCGCATTAAATGAAATCATAAGTAAGAAGGGAGATTGATGAGCAGGATAGACAGTAAAACTGCTGAAAGAAGTGACAGATCGTACGCTCTCTTTCTGATATTCCATGTTCTGGTACACAAGGGTTTCATGTTTTGTTTTCTTTTCTCTCTAATGAATAAGCAGCCATCATTTATTGTATGTGAAAACCCGAAAGACATAATCCTGTGGAACGACTGCTGATCTATAAGTTCTTTCCATGGAAATTCAGAGTGAAACAAAAATAGTTTTGAGAAGTCATTTTATCAAATCTGAGACTATGGAATCGCTGATCAGCACTCAGAGAGACATGCAGAGAGAGAGAGAGAGAGAGAGAGAGAGGGGTGCACACACACATGCACACACAAACCATATAAAACATACACACCACACTACACACAAACACACACAAAAAGCATGCAGACTTATTCTCTCTTTCTCACACACACTTAACTACACACACAATCTCTCTCTCTCTCTCTCTCTCTCTCTCTCTCTCTCTCTCTCTCTCTCTCACACACACACACACACACACACACACACACACACACACATACAACATAAAATAAGCACACACACACACACACACACACACACACACACACACACACTCACTCACACACACTCGCACACACATGACAGACACAGACACAACACACACACACACACACACATCCAACACATACAACACACAACCATCATACAACACGCATCTCTCTCTCTCTCTCTCTCTCTCTCTCTCACACACACACACACACACACACACACACACTCACACATACAGAGAGAGAGAGAGAGAGAGAGAGAGAGAGAGAGAGAAGCAGTGGTACTTAATAAGGATGACAAAGAGATACAAATATAGCCTCCAGAAGTACAAACGCATATGTGCACATTCATCAATACACTAACACCCACAGACATACTTAATAAAGATAAAGAGCAGACAGATAGAGACACAGAATGTGGGAGGAGGAAGGAGGAGGAGGAGGAGAAGGAGGAGGAGGAGGAGGAGGAGGGCAGCATCAACAATGTGCTCTCTACAAGCTTTATCAAGAGATGAACTCTGGTTAAGATTTGGAGAGGGAAAGATGAGGATACAGGAGGGTGTACAGGGCAAGAGCTTTCTACAAGTTTCTTCAAGGGATTAACTATGGTTAAGTTTTGGAGAGAGAGAAAGGTGAGAGTGGAGGGGGTGTACAGGACAAGAGAGAGAGAAGGGGGGGGGGGGGGGGGGGGGGGAGGTGGGGCAGCTGGGGCAGTGAGAAAAAGGGGGACAAGTCAGGAAAGAGAGAGATTCAGAGCGAGAGGAAAGACCTGAAAGTGCATTACCAAAAGGGACAGAGGTAAGAGAGAACACACACACACACACACACACACACACACGCACACACACACAGAGAGAGAGAGAGAGAGAGAGAGAGAGAGAGAGAGAGGAGGAGAGAGGAGAGAGAGAGAGAGAGAGGAGGAAGGCTTACGGGCGAGCTTATAAACTGATTTGATATTACATAAATCAGAAGAGAGGTGGATTCACTTCGTTTTTTTTTCCCTTTTTTTCTGTGATTTGATTTCAAAAACATTTTCTAAGTTTATAACCTTCAATGATTTATTTTGAACATCAAAGTCATTTACCTTCAACAATATCTAGCAAGCTAAATAAGAAACACAGATAATACACACACAAAACTAAACTCTAGGGTTTTTTTTACAGGGAGGGTTTGGTACAGAATTGAAGGTTTTAAGACAAGTTCAGCCCAAGGATTAACTAGGCACGGTTTGAAATAAAGCAGTTGGCGAGATTCAGCAGGTAGTCACAAAAGAGGGATGAGCTGAAAAGGAAGTTGGTGAGCTCCATTTTTGATGCAGTTTTTAGATTGTGGAGTGCAGTGGTGACGGCGAAGCGTTTAAGCAGTTCTTTTTTGTACAGGACGCACAGAGAGATGGAGATGGGAGAGTCTCAGAAGTGGGTTCCTGTTATTTGTGCTATTTTCAGTGGACACTCATTTCCCACAGTAATGATTGCCTTTCTTTTTAAATAATCTGTCTTTAGGACTGATAATTTGGGGGGGGGTCAGAGGGGAAGGGAGGTAGGGGCAGCTGGGGCAGTGAGAATTATCCGTCACACAAGCATACCCTTCAATGATTCTCTTTTTACATCAGCTTTCTTGCATTTAGACTGAATTACTGAGTACAGTTAGCCAATCGGACAGTTACAAGTGAACACACACACCTCAACAGTCCGTTTTCATAATGCAAGTTAGCTTCACATAGTTCTTTAGTTTCGTTAAGGAGGAGATTTGTTTTTGGGGAGAGAAAGATGGAGAGAGAGAGAGGAGGTGATACTAGTAGACACCAAGAGAGATGGAGGGGAAGTGAGGAGGAAGTAGAGGGGAGTGGAGAGGGAGGACCTCAGGCAGAGGGCAGGGTGGAGAGAGGGACTTTTCAGGTTTTTGGGTCGCCCCCATTTTTATGCAGCTAGAAATCGATTGCCATTTATGTTATTCATAGTCAAGTACACAAGGGGTAAGTTTTTGTTGTTGTTGTTGTTTGCAGGGAGATCAAGGAACTCATTTTTTTTCCTACTGAACGATAGAAATACAGTATTTACTGTGTGGGGAAAAGAAAAACTCATTTTCTATTTTTACCTGAAAATTTTGAGTTCAAAATGAATTTTCCAAGTTTCTTACCCACAATATGAATTTTCAATTACACCGACACTCACTGGTACCATACCTACAGCATTAAATGTTTCAAATGAGATACCCAACCCCTTCACCAATCTCACCCGCATCCAACCACTCATATCTCTTCATATTCTTGTTTTCATTATCATTGCTATTATCAACATGATTGCCGATAAATATCAGTATCATTAACAACAATTTTACACACGCAAAAAAAATTTACAGGTTAAAGCACAAGTTCAGCCCAATGTATATAATAGTCAGGTTTGAAATACAGCCTTAATTCCATTCATCAGGTGATCACAAAACACATGATCGAACTAATGTTGTACCATCCATGTTTAGTAGATTGTGTTATCCAGTAGTGAAACTAAAGCGTACAACAGCATTATTCATCTTTTCTTTTCAGCATCCACGCACAGTCACATTGCTACTGGCCAGTCTCAAACCATGTTTCCTGTTATTGTGCTATATCCATGTTGGAAGTCATTTCACAGTAAATAGATGCACTTCTTTTTAAATAATCTGTCTTTCAACTGATAATTCAATGAAAATGTCAATCACTGAATCCACATATCTATTAATGCTACGCAGTTCATCTATATTCACGTCACACAATCTATACAATTAACCACACTCTTTTTTAATTCACTGTCTTGCATTTAAGTTAATGAATTACCGAGTACAACAGCCAATCTTAACACGATCAAACAATTGCACATATCTTCTCAACAGTCTTTTTTCATAATGAAGTTTACATATCACATATAATTTAGTTTAGTTTATTCACATATTTGTGTTACCACATTCAAA
>JADBJO010012793.1:0-30000 GCA_016801955.1 Conus betulinus | reverse complement strand
CACTGGTAACAAACCACCCCTGTTTAGTAGACCCATCAACCAGCAATAAAACTAAAGCACGCAAAAACATCATTCATCTTTTCTTTTCGGCATCTAAAACAATTGCATGAATGTCACTACGAAAATTAATTTCACTTAGTTTGTTAATAATAATGTACACAATCCTAGGCTTACTTCAATCATATTCCAAAGTCATGTTAGTTTTATACCACACACACCCATCTTATTTTAAACAAAGGTTCCGTTGTGTCATAGATTTGAAGTGTTTCCTCTCTTGATCATGCCATTGTTCTTCTGAATGGATTATCATTAGGATGTACACTTGAACTTTTTACCCTAATACACATATCTAAAAGTCATTACTATGACTCTACCAAACAGCATGGATGAACAAAATCACAAGACAAAACAACGCGTTTCAACTCTTAGGCCTTCTTCAGCCAAGATAAACAACACTCTGGAAATGAAAATGAAGAGCAAGCAAGCACTTATCTTTGTTGAATTTGGTGCAAGCTGGGTTTTGTACTAAGAGGTTCATATACTACTGAAGATGTTGCACGATTTAGGTACTCATTCTCCACATCATCATTGTTATCATTATTTTGTTGTTATCGGTTGATTTTCAGTGTTGTAGGTTTTTTCCCCCTGCAGCTGCTCCCATTAGAAGAAATTTTATATCAAGTATTATGTGCTGCAGGCACACTGGAACAAAAATAAATGGATCAAAACACAACATACAATTGACAAATCTTCAGAAACTATCATCATTGAAGGAGGAAAGGAAGGCAAAACACTATTTTGTCACAAACATCACTTTATATACCATAATAATGATTTCATATTTCAAACCTGGCTATTGGTCGGTCCAAACCATGAATTCATAGTCATAAAAACAAACCTCTTTCACTTGATAATTGTAAATGTTATTTCTTTCTTATTTTTAGCATTCCCTGCCTGAACTCATTTATAAATAGTTGGCCATCATAACCAGCACTTATGTTAATATTCTGATGATTGGCACCATTCATTGGCAACTCATATGCCACACATCTGACTTTAGTTTTACAGCATCAGTCTTTGTAGCCATTTTTAGGTATTATCTGCACATTAGTTGTAGACATGCATTTTTAACCCAATCCACTCACCTTAATATTACGTATCATGTTTGATTTTATACCATCCACTTGTACTGGTTATATTACCCACGTAATTAACCATGTTTCTTCTTAGAAATTTTGTACCATCCACATTTGAACCTACTCATTATTCGTTTGATGCCATATATTGGCCACTCACAAGTCACACATCTGTCTTTAATGTTGCAATATTTTTATGATCTGCACAATATTTGTAGACTAGTGTTTTAAGCAAATAACTCACCTTAGTATTAAATTTGATTTTTTTAATATTAATCCATATTTATTTCATATCACCAATGTCAGAAACCATAACTTAACAGTAATAAATTTGATTTTTTACTATTAATCCATGCTTATTTCATATCACCAGTGTCATTAACCATAACTTAACGGTAATAAATTTGATTTTTCAGTATTAATCCATGCTTATTTCATATCACCAATGTCATTAACCATAACTTAACAGTAATATAACATCAACACTTGAGCCAACTCATTACTCTGTTGAAATTACATTAGAACATACACTTCTTTTCAGGCAAACTTCACAGGTTTTTGTTTCTTCTTTTTTTTTTTTTTTTTTTTTTTCATTTCTTACTAATGCACACCTACCAGTTTATTTCAATGTCATTTACCAGGGAAGGAAGGAGAAATATAAGCAACAGGTCTGGCACTGAAAGGCTGGGATCTGCGACATAATCATCGATACAGCCATGTTGGCCGCCTAACAGAGGAAGAAGGAATCTATTAGCAAAGTTTGGTGAACTTGGGTTTATGTAAGAAGTTTTCCTGAAGTTGCTATTCACTATACCACAACCACACATAAATAAATGAATAAATAAATATGTGTTGACACACTACAAAAATGTAGCCAAGCTCCATACTCTTGTTTTAAGGGAAAAAGAAAGGACGCATATTGACTTACACAACAGCTGCCATGTTTACTAAAAAGTCAAATTCACAACGTCTACTACTAATTCTATTATAACGTCTCAAACAGTTTGCTATAAATATCATTATAATTATTGTTATTATTATCATGCTTCTTCTCCGTCTTCTTCTTCTCCTCCTCCTCCTCCTTCTTCTTTCTTCTTCTTTCTTCTTTTCTTCTTCTTCTTCTTCTTCTTCTTCTTCTTCTTCTTCTTCTTCTTCTCTTATCATCATTATATGTAAATTTAATCAAGTATATATATATTTTATGGCTAAAGTAAAACAGTTTTAATACACTATGAAGAAAACAGAAGCAGACTATGTACAGTAGTCTTGACAAAGGTAAAAAAAAAAAAATTTAAGACACAAAATGAGACAGTGTTAAGTACTATATTATTCAATATATACAATGCAAAACAAATAACACACAAAACAATACAATATTTCCCAGACTGTAGGCAGCATAAGGATGACAAATTTGGTAAGATAAATAATGCTCAACAGGTTTCCATACTGTAAGAAAAAAAAATCACAACAAATAGGTTCCCTTAGTGAACTTGGTCCCATAACAGGTTATCACAACACACACAATTGAACTGATCTAACAGTATTCATATTTCAGTGCAGCTAAGCACATAACTAAATTAAACAGTTTCATTTTTAAGGTTCAAGTTTGATCCATTTTGTAAAAAAGCGATCACGAACCACACAGATTTTTTTAACCCATGTGCTTTCCAGTGACAAGTCATGTTCGTTTCATACTGATTGAAGCCGTTTTTGGTAGCAATCTGCATTAACAACATGATTTCATTGACAAGTACATAATCTTACTGATTTGTGTTCAAATCATCACTTAACCCACCTTAATACTGCACAGAGAAGTTTTATGCTATAAATCATATTCATTTCTTTACCCTCTAGAGTCATGAATAATACATCAAAACCAAGTTGGTGGCATCCATGTTTGAATCCATTCTTTTACCAACTGTTTTCACAAACAGTACTTTTCTTATGTCTATAGTTCATCTGATCAGTAGACAATGCACAATTACCTCAACTTTATCTTATGATGATTTAATTTCACACCACCACCCATCTATCTTACTTTAAACACGAATTGTTCACAGTTTGTAATGACCAGATTAAATTTCAGTTAACAATCAGCATTACTATGCCAGGCATACATACTGTTGTAAAAGAGTACGATTGTGAGAGCCAGGACTGTAACTAAAAGTTTGGGATTTGGGAATCAGTTGAAGAAAGCTGTAGAAACACTGGCGTACAGGTGGTGTGCATTAGCTGAAGACAACAGGTTTGGGAGGGGGGGGGGGGGGGGGCAAGGGGGACTAATCTGTATACACAAGGAATTCCCATGTCATAAGATGCAAGATGCCCATGTCTTGGCAGTCAGTCAACAGTTCCACAGGTCACAGAGTTTCTGGTGAAATGAGCTTAGTATTGTCTTCTGGTCCTGGTCTTTTGTGTGTCACAGGACACAGAGTTTGTGGTGAAATGTTAGTATTGTCTTCTGTCCCGGTCTTGAATTCTGTTTGCGTTATCCACACACCTTAAGACATTTCTATTGACAGGAAACATATTTTCAAAACTTCTTTTTTTTTTTTTTTTTCTTTTAGTTTAAAGCTTTTTCTCATGCTTTTTAAGAGATTTGCTCATCATAATTTCATTTTCTAATTCACTGCATTGCATTTAGTTACTAAGCATAGCAGCCAATTTTAACAAAAACATACAATCATGCATATCTTCTCAACAATTCTTATCGATAATGAAAATTAAATATCAATAATAATTTAATTTAGTTCATTCATATTTTTTAGACCATGCTAGAAACAGTGCTCTCTCTCTCTCTCTCTCTCTCTCATTCTGAAATCACTCACAACTGACCACTAAAACATGATACAATTCATCGCATTAAATGAAATCATAAGAAAGAAGGGAGACTGATGTGCAGGATAGACAGTAAAACTGGTGAAAGAAGTGACAGATCATACGCTCTCTTTCTGATATTCCATGTTCTGATACAAAAAGGTTTTCATGTTTTGTTTTCCTTTTCTCTTTTAGGTTCCATGTTGTGTTCTCCTTTTCTCTTTGAATGAATAAGCAACCATCATTTATTGTATGTGAAAACCCAAAAGACATAATCCTGTGGAACGACAGCTGATCTATAAGTTCTTTCCATGGAAAATTCAGAGTGAAACAAAAATAGTTTTGAGAAGTCATTTTATCAAATCTGAGACTATGGAATCGCTGATCAGCACTCAGAGAGAGAGACAGAGACAGAGAGAGAGAGAGAGAGAGAGAGAGAGAAAGAGAGACAGGGTGCACACACATACCATATAAAACACACACACACACCACACTACACACAAACACACACAAAAGCATGCACACTTATTCTCTCTTTCTCACACACACTTAACTTAACAACACACACAATCTCCCTCTCTCTCTCTCTCTCTCTCACACACACACACACACACACACACACGTACTACACATACAACATAAAATAAGCACGCACACACACACACACACACACACACACACACACACACACACACACACTCACACACACACATGACAGACTCGGACACAACACACACACACATCATATCCAACACATACAACACACAACCATCATACAACACGCATCTCTCTCTCTCTCTCTCTCTCTCTCTCTCTCCTCCCCTTCACACACACACACACACACACACACACACACACACACACACACACACGCACACACACACAAAATAGAGAGAGAGAGAAAGAGAGAAAAGCAATGGTGCTTAACAAGGATGACAAAGAGATACACTTTTAGCCTCCATTACTACAAACACTAATGTGCACATTCATCAACATACTAACACCCACAGACATACTAATAAGATAAAGAGCAGACAGAAGGAGACACAGAATGTGGGAGAAAGGGATGCTGGAGGAGGAGGAGGGCAGCATCAATGTGCTCTCTACAAGCTTCATCAAGAGATGAACTCTGGTTCAGATTTGAAGAGAAAAAGGTGAGAGTGGAAGGGGATGTACAGGACAAGAGAGAGAAGGGGGAGGGGAGGAGGGGAGGGGGAGAAAGATGGGGGCAGATGGGGCAGTGAGAAAAGGGGGACAAGTCAGGAAAGAGAGAGATTCAGAGCGAGAGGGGAGACCTGAAAGTGCATTACCGAAAAGACAGAGGTAAGAGAGAACACACACACACACACGCACACGCACACAGAGGAAGGCTTACGGGCAAGCTTATAAACTGATTTGATATTAGATAAATCAGAAGAGATGTGGATTCAGTTTGTTTTTTACTTTCTTTCTTTGATTTGATTTCAAAACAATTTCTTAAGCTAATAACCTTCAATGATTTGTCTTGAACATCCAAGTTAATAATCTTCAACAATATCTAACAAGCTAAATCAAAGAAATGAGATAATACACACACAAACTATGCACGGGATATATGACACAATATGAATTTTCAATTACATTGACACTCATTAGTGTCATACCTACAGCATTAAATGTTGCAAACAAGATAATGCAACCCCTTTACCAACCTCACCTGCATGCAACCACTCAAGTCTCTTCATCTTCTTGTTTTCATTATTATTGCTATTATCAATATGATTGTCAATAACAGTTCTATCATATTATTAACAACAATTTTACATACACAAAATAATTTTACAGGTTAAAACACAAGTTCATCCCTATATACTATAATAGTCAAGTTTGAAATGCAGCCTTAATTCCATTTATCAGGTGATCACGTAACACATGATCAAACTAATGTTGTACCATCAATATTTAGCAGATTTTATTTACCAGTAGTGAAACTAAAGCACACAACAGCAGTATTATTTTTTTTTCTTTTCAGCATCCACGCACAGTCACACTGCTACTGGCCAGTCTCAAACCATGTTTCCTGTTATTGTGCTATATCCATGTTTGAAGTCATTTCACAGTAAATAGATGAACTTCTTTTTTCAAAGTAATCTGTCTTTCAACTGATAATTCAATAAAAATTCAATCACTGAATCTGCATCTCTATTAATGCTACACACAGTTCATCTACATTCATGTCATACAATCCACACACTGACAGTAATTTTATTGAATTTCATTTATCAGTCACTCATATAAAACTATCACCTAATGTCGCTACCATAATAAACTTCAACTGGTTTGCTAATCAATTATAAAGTGCAGAACCACATGTTACCTCAGCCATATTTCAAACACATGTTACGTTTGGCCACACACATCCATCTTACTTTAAGCTACAAGTTCCAAGCCATTCCCATCTTAATCAGAAAATTTGTATCAAGCATGATGTGCTGCAAGCGCACGTAACAAAAGTAAATGAATAAATAAAAACAGCACACAACTAAAAAAAATCTTCTAACATAGTATGCATGGAAGAAAGGAAAGCAAAATATTACATCACAACCACTAGTTCATCTCTAACATTAATTTCATGTTTTAACCTGGTTATTGGCTGGTATAAACAATGAATGCAGTCACAAAAACATACATTTGTTTCAGTTTTATATATTAGCTACATCTGAGTTTATATTTGTCAGTGATGGAACAACAGATACATATAACTAATTTTTTTTTTTTTTGAGCATTCAGGTTTAGACTTGTTTTAAAATTACCGTCATAACCAGCACAATTATATCAATAGATAATTTGATGTCAGTACTGTCACAACCAACACAATCACATAAATCTTTACCAGGTAACATTTTGACGACACAGACCCAATTATGCAGTTTGCCCAAGACCCACACATTTTGTAGAGGCTTTTCCTATTGCTAATCCCTATTCAGATCACGTGGGTCTTGTAAGACCCACACCTGACAAAGGGCGGTTCAGCAACTTACTCCTCACCCAATGGCGTGGGTCATGTGCAACCCATTCAAATGTCCTGGGGGAACCATGACTAATTATGCTGATAATTGATTGTGCCCATTCATAAAATTCCTGTGACTGATGGCTGTTAAGATCGTTGAGGAACTCCTAAGATTTTGTGAGCATGGTAAAGGTTACTAAAATAATTTGATGTGATTACTGTCATAACCAGCACAAACATATTTATAAAGTAATTTGATGTTCGACACCATTCACTGGCCTCTCACAATCCACGTCTCACTCTGAATTTACATCATCAGTATTTGCAACTATTTTAGTTGGCATCTGCCCGATAGCCATATATTTGTGGTTTAACCACTTCACTCACCATAATATTACATATTGCATTCAATTCTATACCAACTACTTGTACAGGCTTACATTATGCATGTCATTAGCCACACGTCTTCTTAAAATTTCATAGCATCCACATTTGAACCTACTCATCATTCATTTGATGCCATTATATTGGCTACTCACAAGCCACATATTTCACTTTAATTTTGCAGTATTTATCTCTAAAGCCTTTTTTTTTTAAGTATGATCTGCAGAATATTCATAAACTCGCGTAACTGCTCGCCTTAACATTAAATACTGAATTTTATTTTGTCGTATTAGTCCTTAGCTGTTTGCATATCACCCATGTCAATAGCTATAAACATCCACACATTACTCTGTTGAAATTACATTACAACATAGACTTCTTTTCATTCACACTTCACTTGTTTTTGTTTTGCTCGTTTTGTTTTGATCATAAAAACACATTGCTACCTGCCATAAAAATTCCAAGACTCTGGATTCATAAGTAGAATAGATTATCTGTACTCAGAGTCTAATAAGTTCACACTTACTGAAATATTTCGGCTGGGCCACAACCAGCCTTCATCAGTCAACTGAAGCAACAAAGGGAGCTGCTGGTTGAATGCGTCGTGAGTTTGAGTTCACTGCAGCAGAGTTCACATTAGCAGCAGGTTGCGAGTCCGAGTTCACTAGAGGTAAGACAAAGTTGCAAATACGTTTAACCTTGGACCTGGACTGGGAGATGGGCGAAGCAAAGACAATATCATTTGAAGCTCACAAAGCAAAGTGCATCAGCTGACCAACCTAGACATCCACAGAAAGAATGGGGAGGGATGGAATAGGGAGTTCAATTCCATGTTAGCAGTAAGGATAGCACTGATTATATTAATTTTCAGTAAGATGTTGTTCATTTATTTGATACACACATTTGTAGTCAATTGACATGCAATTTTGAAGACAAAAAAGGGCACTTCCCCTTTTTATCACCTTTTTTATAATCTCTTTCCTATATTTCTTTATTGAATTACATCCATAATTCGCATGTAATCACACAGGCTTTTTTGTAGCTTCCATTTCTTTTTCCTTTGGTACAAAGTTCAATTTGTGTTAAGTTTACAAATTTCATCCCATCCCCTCCCCCTCCCCTTTCCCCATAGCATTTTTTAATCATATCCAAGCACCTTTGACTGGCGTCCACATACACACAAAATTTGGTTTTTAATCTTGATTTTTGTCTCTCAAATCGTTTCTGTTTATCTATCTCTTATGAAATGGCAATCAGTAGTTAATTTTTACATGCGACAAACTCAGCTTGATTTATACGACAAAAAAAAATCTAACAAATTCAAGTACACACTGGGAAAAAAAAAAACAAACAAATAAATAAACAAAACAAAGCCATTCTTTTTTATCATTGTACCTTGGCCTGAAGCTTTTAACAGTGAAAATTTGTTGAAAATACAAGTCTGGGACATGAAAAGACTGTTGTTTTTATTCTTGTATGTTTAGATAGATAGATCACAGAATGCTCCACAGTAAAACTGAAATGGACATACAGCGAGGCACATGGCAATCATATCAGCTCGGAACATGAGGCAAATTCTTTCATAACGATGCTCAAAATAATGAAGACAATGGTCAAGGCACCGCCAGTTAGATGGTCGGTACCAAGGAAGATAACCTGATAACCCACAGAGAAGGCTAAAGAGAGGATTTCATTCCCCTTGGCCATTTGTTGTACTGTCTGTGAAGCTGTATTTGTGTGTGTACATAGCGTTATCCAATGACCCATGCTCTCTGGTGATGGTAATATTGCCTACAGCCCAGCCGACCACAAAAGGCCATATCAGGGCTGACACCGCTTTTAAGTTAACTCACAAGTCATTCCAAAAAAAAAAAAAAAAAAAAAAAAAAGGCCTACACAAATAAAATATGCTTTCTGTGGAAAAAGAACTGCCTGCATGTTGCCACGTGTTTCCCCAAACCACACACTTTAAGGACCAACCAAGATCTACCTTCAATGAATATCAATGATGCATTAAAAAAAAATAAAATAAAATAAAATAAATAAATTTAAATAGGCAGACAGACATGTAGATGGGCAGATAGGTACACAGACAGAAAGATGGATAGACAGATAGATAGACAGACAGATTGATATGATAAATAGGTAATGAAATGAGCTTTCAGTAAACAGAACCAAAGTACTGGCAGTTGCACACCCATATTATACAACAGAGATCAGTGCACACATCTTTCACAGAGCAGATAAACACATGGATGGATGGATGGATGGATGGATGGATAGACAAATGACAAAGCAAGCTTTTTTGTGAGCAAAACCAAAGCTTGGTTAAATGGTACACCCATAAGTACAACAGAGCTCAATTCGCCCATCTTTCAACTCACTGTGCACAATTCTGGCCATACCCATATCTCCAACAATTCAAGTTCAGTACAGCATTTCTCTCCAGCTGTCTTTTCTTTCATTTACCGTCTTTAACCCAGAGTTCAATCATCCCTTTTCCACATAAAACAGAGGTCGTTGATACTTGTTCCCAGGGATGTCATGTTTGTGGAGTGTCCGAGCTGTTCCACTTTATGCAAGTTCAGTGGATCCATTTTAAAGTGTGTGTGAGTGTATGTGTGTGTGTGTGCGCACGCGCGCGTGCATGCTCACGTGCATGTGTGTGTGCGCGTGTGCGTGCGTGCGTGTGTGTGCGTGCTTGCGTGCATGTGTGTGTGTGTGCACATGTGTGTGTGTGTGTGTGTGTGTGTGTGTGTGTGTGTGTGTGTGTGTGAGCGAGAGTGTGAGTGTGAGAGAGAGAGAGAGAGAGAGAGAGAGAGTGTGTGTGTGTGTGTGTGTGAATTTGTGGAACAGATGTTGTTGATAAGTTCCATAGTATCATCACCATTGGAGAATGTTTGAGCTGTTGCAACTAATGTCACTTCAGTGGTTCTCTTCAATCAGTTTTAAAGGATGTGTGCGCGTGCGCGCGTGCGTGTGTGTGTGTGTGTGTGTGTGTGTGTGTGTGTGTGTGTTGTGTGTAAATTTAAGAAAGAGACAGAGAGGGAGAGGGAGAAGAAGGGCAGAGACAGAGAGAGAAGAAGCCTGTGCATTTGGTACATGTGAAACTGGAACACACTCCTCTGACAAACTGCACTCTGCAAAATCCTTCATCTCTGGGTATATGAATTTCTAGTGCAGTAAACTGGAAAACCAGATGCCTGTTCAGTGGCATGTGAAGGTATCGAGCATGTGAAAACATCCTGTACACATCCTACTCAGTGCATTAGTGAAGAAATCTTAACTTCTAAAGTGCATTGTTGAAGAAATCTTAACTTCTGTTTTAATGAAGCCAGAAAAATAATATCCTTCTTGAAATAATTTAACAGGATACAATCACATGTAGGATTGTGGATGATTTGAATCTGACAGTGATGAGCCAAGTTAATATCCTCCTTCTTTAATAATTCAACAGGATAAAATAGTGGGGGCGATTTGAATATGACAGTGAAGAGCCAAGTTAATATTCTCCTTCTTTAACAACTCAAAAGGATATAATATTGGGGATAATTTGAATATGACAGTGAAGCCAAGTTAATATTCTCCTTCTTTAATAACTCAATAGGATATAGTATTGGGGATGATTTGAATATGGGAGCAAAAAGCTAGATTGATATTCCACTTCTTGACATATTTCCAACAGGATACATTCGCATGTACTGTGGATAATTTGAATAAGGGAGTCAAAAGCCAGCTTAGTATTCTCCTTGAAATAATTTAACAAGGCACATCATATGCACTGTGGATGATCTCAATACGGGAGTAAAAAGCTAGACTAAAATTCTCCTGCTTGAAATGATACATTCAGTCCTACTGTGAATAATCTGAATATGGGAATAAAGACCTGGAAATATTATATTAGTTGTGTGTGATGGATGTACTATAGCTATTCATTTGAAGTTGACTTAGTGCATTGTAATATCTATGGCTTTCACGATCTGGCCATACTATGGTTGGTATGCACTTTGGTTTGGTGCTTTCACAAAGACACAACAGAAAGAGATGAAAACTCCCCAGGACCATGAGATGGAGGTACAGTTTTAAGGTTTGACAATACCAGTTCACAACTGCTTGTGAAAGAAAGAATACAGGCAAGGATATGAAAGAAGAACTTCAGATTTAAGGTCAGTAATCAACTGCAGCTATGTTAAAAACAAGATTTGTTCCAGACAATGGTAGTATTCAAATTTCAAAGGGCATAGAAAAGTAAAACATGTGCTACAGTAAGTTCTCTTTCAATTTCGGAGCAGTCCACCTTCCCCAGTTTATGAATTCCCTGTCCCCCTGTCCTTCCTGTACAGTTTTCTTCTTTCAAAACAGGTCATCCCACTGAACATCACAGCCAAACAAACATAACTCTTCTTTCAAAACAGGTCATCCCACTGAATATCACAGCCAAACAAACATAACTCAAACCAGTACAAATAAAAAGGGCAACAGACAGAAATTGAAAAATGTCAAAACGGACATTAGATGGAAGTAAAATCAAGTCTTCACAACAAAAGACACAACTTCTTAGAAATCATGTAGCTGAAGGAAGACCAATGCCAGAACAAAAGAAGGGACGCAAGTTTGACTAATCTCAAAGAGTTCCATCTCTTTATGATTTGTCTTTATGCCAATTCAATCATGATAGTCTTATACATAACTGAACAGAGCTATGATCCCTTATCTAGTTAATGTTATCCATTTCTCTGCATCACCAATCAGTTATGTTTTCATGTGATGTGTTTTTTATTCTGCTAGAATGTAATTATATGCATGGACTGTAATATATGGTAGACTGCATGAATAAGCAAAGACACAAGTGTACATATAAGGAAAAGCAAGATGGAAAGATAGGGAGAAAGCATAAACCTGTTCATTTCTTTGTGCAATGCAAATGTGTATAAAACATTGACAGCAGAAGAGAAAGAGAGTAAGAGAGATAAAAAGAAAAATATAGATTTTACACACACACACACACACACACACACACACACACAAAAGACAAACTCGGCTCACACTATCATCACCAAATCAAACTCAACTGAATCACAGAAGAAAGTTTAAGAATTTTATTTTGTTTTTGACTGCTTAATACATCTGCTCTACATTTTTACACTTACATATTTGCAAATTTTGTATTTCATGTTTGATCAATCTTGATGATTATGTATTACTGCGAGCCGGCTACCCAACCCTACTCCAGCCTTTTTCCTTTTATTTCTTTTTTTTTTTTTTTTTTTTTTTTTTTTCTGGAGGGGGAGGTAGGCTTTTTCAATGCTCTGACCAGCAGTGACACTGACCCACCAACTGACTTTGTTCCATTCCTTTCAACTGAATGGTGACTTTTGTTCACTGTGCACGTCTGATGCACAAGACACCGCCAGATTCGTTCAATCTTGCAGACAGATTTCACGTTCGTTGTTGGTAGATGACTGGCACATGCTTTGTTTTTGTTTGTTTGTTCATATTTTTATTGTTTTAGTTTTCTCTTTTTCAAATCTTTTATCCAACTTCTTTGATAATTTGCCATTTCACTGAAAACATCTGGAATATCCTTCTTCATCTGGTCAGTGAAGTGGTGTGATTTTGAGGAGCCATCCAACAGAGGAGATTTAGGTCCAGTGTTTCATCCCATCATCAGGACATGATGCGAGTTTGAAATGGATGAAACAGTCAGTGGATGTGTCAGTGACTATGGTGTGTGCTCACCACATGAGACCTACTTTCAAATCAATAGTATAAATAATACATATTGAAGCCACTTTCATATTCTTCCCCCCCACCCCCTCTCTTCCAAGTACCTGATAACATTTTTTTTATACATTGAATGTGTGTATAATTGCAATTATGGTAAAGTAATGATAGTAGCCACAGTGGTAAATTTTTCTACTATTTCCTTCAGTAGTTGCCTTTTTTTTTTAGCTTAATAATGTATTCATTTTCATCATTAAAACTGTAATGTTAACTTGCATACATACTACGATGAATCCCCCCACCCCCCCCCCCACCCCCCTACAAAGCCACCTGAATCAAACACAGTTTTGTATATTCCTCAAACTTCAGTAATCCATCAAACAGAAGCAAACAAAAAGCTGATTTTTTTTTTCTACAAACTGTTCTACGTGGTCTGGTGTAAACATAGCACTCACTGAGCAAACTCTTACAACTCATCTCAATGTTTGTAAGGACTCTTTTCTTTTTTTCTCTCCGTGAACTGTATAAAGGATTAAACCACATATTTAGAATGCTTTTGACCAAAATATCAAATGATTTGTTTTCTATTCAACCCTATGTTGGCTTTGTAAGAGGACAACCTCAAATCACAATGAAGCAAATCCTACAACTATATATAAAACATATAATAGATGAGTCAGCAATGTAGCACTGCAGGCAGGTAACACACAACATTCACAAAAATAACACTGATAAAATATCAACAAGATGAGGTTAAGGAAGACGCAGCTATCCATAGGATGAGGATGACCACGACAGACACAGCCAATGAACAAGCGGAAGATGCCCCAGATAAGGTCAGCATCCTTTCACTGGCCCTAGCAAGTCTCAACTTCAGTTAAAGTTAGCAAGTGAGTAAAGATGAAAGATGTGTCAATGGTGCAGTAAGTGACTGGAAGTGGAACACACCGAGCCAGACAAAACCAAGTTCCAAATAAACTTCACTTCCCCCTATACTCTGCTCCGAGGTAAGCATCATTTTAATCTTTGTTCAGGTAATATAATCCCACATGCAGTTCATAACTTTCCTTGCTTAAGATATAATCAATGGGGCCACATAGAAATGAAACTCATGAAACTCAATACACTAAAACACACACACACACACACACACACACACACACACGCACAAAGACACTCTGAAATAAAAAATCAAAACACATGTTCTACTCGTTCTTAGCTTGATGAAAATAATGTGGGTACATAAAAGTCAGACTACTAGCTTTATCGTAATTATTTCTATTCAGAAGATTCAAAACCTGAATCCAGCACAATCGGCAAAGTTTTTCAGAATTTACATTTTCACTTTACATGGAATTAAGAGCAGGAAAATGGAATCAAAAGTTGATAAGCATTTAAAAGTGAAGAAAACACAGACAATGTTTAAAACGTTGATGCCCATTTAAATGTGAATAAAACAGACAATGTTTAGAAAGCTGACAAGCATTTAAATGTAAATAAAACAGACAATGTTTAAAAAGTTGACACGCATTTAAATGTGAATAAAACAGACAATGTTTAACAAGTTGACACGCATTTAAATGTGAATAAAACAATGTTCAAAATGTTGAAACAAATTTCAATGTGAATAAAACAATGTTTAAAAAGTTGACACCCATTTAAATGTGAAGAAAAAATGTTTAAAAAGTTGATAGGCATTCAAATGTAAATAAAACGGACAATGTTTAAAAAGTTGACACCCATTTAAATGTGAAGAAAACAATGTTTAAAAAGTTGACACGCATTTAAAAGTGAAAAAAACAGACAATGTTTAAACAGTTGACATGCATTTAAATGTGAAGAAAACAATGTTTAAAAAGTTGACACGCATTTAAATGTGAATAAAACAGACAATGTTTAAAAAGTTGACATGCATTTAAATGTAAATAAAACAATGTTTAAAAAGTTGACAGCCATTTAAATGTGAATAAAACAATGTTTAAAATGTTGACACATATTTAAATGTGAATGAAACAATGTTTAAAAACTTGACACGCATTAAATGTGAATAAAACAAACATTTAAAAAGCTGACACACATTTAAATATGAATAAAACAGGCAATGTTTAAAAAGTTGACACGCATTTAAATGTGAATAGCATAATGTTTAAAAAGTTGACATGCATTCAAACGTGAACAAAACAGACAATGTTTAAAAAGTTGTCACATGTTTAAATGTGAATTCAACAGACAATGTTTAAAAAGTTGACACGCATTCAAATGTGAACTAAACAGACAATGTTTAAAAAGCTGACGCATTTAAATGTGCATTAAACAGACAATGCTTACTTTCAAAATGACAGAGTCAAAGCATAAAGTGTTAGAAAGTTTGAAAGGGTGGAGCATTCTCTTCAAGTTGTACTGTCTTTTTCTGCATTAAAACAAATTGGAAAGGCTTGCTAGTGAGGTGAGGTTTAAAAGTCAGCTGTAGGGGCATTCTTTGCTCATCAGGAGAAAGTTAACTTAGTCCTGAGAAGTTTGTACAAACTATGAAGAAAACAGGAAGTTGTACCAACTATGAAGAAACTGGAAGTTTGTACCAACTATGAAGAAACAGGAAGTTTGTACCAACTATGAAGAAACAGGAAGTTTGTACCAACTATGAAGGAACAGGAAGTTTGTACCAACTATGAAGAAACAGAAAGTTTGTACCAACTATGAAGAAACAGAAAGTTTGTACCAACTATGAAGGAACAGGGAAAGGAAAGCACACTGACAGAGGAGGATATATGTACATCTGGAAAAGCTTATGGGTGGACCATGACTAACACACCAAGTAAAATCCAAAAGCAAAGAGTACTTGCGCCAATCAACAAAGACACAACCATGGCCTAATCCCCTTATCATATTTGAATACATCTACGAATTGCCACACCCATGAAGTAGCAAGAACATGAAGGAAAGGAAACAAATAGACACACACACACACACACACACAAGTAAAATCTTGGTCCAGTTAATGATGCCATCAGATCAGATGACCATCACATTAGCAAATATAACTATTAATAAAGTTAACAGTCTGCAAGGCCAGGGTTTAAGGGGGACATGGAATGCAACACCTTGACAGGGAAAGGTAGAGATGACTGAATGATTAAAAGGCCAAGTTGTTGTGCAACAGAATATGAATGGCTTTATCTTATCAAACACTTTACAAGGTAAAAGATGGGTACATTCTTCAGCATATCTCCACATCTTGCTACATGTATGTGGTACATGTTATTGCTTGCCGGGTGAACTTGTTGCTGTTTTTTCTTCCTCTTTCATCCCTATTCCTTTTCTTCTTTTTTACTTTTCTTTCCTTCTTCATTGTCTATGTGAGATTCCTTCACATCTCATTTTCCCTCTGAACGTTCATCCTCTTTTCCTTTTAACCCTCTTTTTCAATGTTGGCGTCTCCAACCTCCTCTTGTTAAACCAAAACCATTGTAAGTCCTGACAACTAACAGAAAAAGCAGAGCACTAGTTTGTGGTAGGTCAACAAAGCAGGTAAATTGCTGCAAACAGCAGCATGTTGTGGCCGACTAGTGTGAGTATGTCCCTTTTCAATGGAAGGGACACAGAGACGAGAGATGAACATTAGAGGACGCTTTAATGTGGACAGGAATAGACAACACAGGTCCTCTGTCTAAAGAAAAGTTTTGTTTCTTTTTTTTTTAATCATGACATGTCATTCGGCAATCTTCAGGTTTCAAAACTAATTTTTTCTTTCGAGTTATAACTATGGCAGACTTTGAAATCTCTCCTTACGTACTATTTTAGAATCTTTGGCAAACATCTTTGAAATGATATACATCAATGCTGGATGTCTTTCTAACAACTGGACATGACAGACTTAAAAGTAGTGTAAAAATTAATGTGAATGGATTATCAATGTTTTGCCTGCACAATTTGTGCGTGCACAATTGATGCGTATTTTCCATAAGTTCTTTTCAAACAGTAGACACATCATTCTAAATCCTTTTTCATTTGTACATACTAAATCTGATAAAAATCCATAATCTCTCCTTCAATCCAACTTTTTCTCAGAACTTCTAAACAAAATGTGCTGATGAAAATTGCACCTAAGATTCTCTATAGCAACTAAAAACAATACCAAGGGGGAAAAGGTGAGACACAATACAGAAGTTACACAAACAGGTCAAAAGAACAGACAAAGTTAAACAAATGGGTGACAACATCAGTCATCACTGGCTGCAGGTAACAAGGAAGAGTCGGTCAACACAAGACACAAGTGACAAACACTCAATGAACACAGGAGCAGGTGATAAACACTCAATGAACACAGGATGCAGGTGACAAAAACAGCCAATGAACACAGGATGCACGTGATAAACAACCAATGAACACAGTAGACAGGTGACAAAAACAGCCAACGAACACAGTAGACAGGTGACGAAAACAGCCAATGAACACAGTATACAGGTGACAAAAACAGCCAATGAACACTGTAGGCAGGTGACAAAAAACAGCCAATGAACACAGTAGACAGGTGACAAAAACGGCAAATGAACACAGTAGACAGGTGACAAAAACAGCCAATGAACACAGTAGACAGGTGACAAAAACAGCCAATGAACACTGTATACAAGTGACAAAAACAGCCAATAAACCACATATACAAGTGACAAAAAGAGTCGATTAGCACAGGATGCAAGTGACAACGGTCAACACAGGACACGGATAACAAAAATTGTCAATGAACACAGGACACAGGCGACAACACTCAGTGAACACAAGGACACAGGTGACAACAGTCAATGAACACAGGACACAGGTGACAACAGTCAATGAACACAGGACACAGGTGACAACAGTCAATGAACACAGGACACAGGTGACAATGCTCAATGAACACAGGTGACAACAGTCAATGCATACAGAAGACAGGCGACAACAGTCAATGAACACAGAAGACAGGTGACAACAGTCAATGAACACAGAAGACAGGTGACAACAGTCAATGAACAACACAGGACACAGGTGACAACACTCAATGAACACAGGACACAGGTGACAACAGTCCATGAACACAGGACACAGTGGACAACAGTCAATGTTCACAGGTGACAACAGTTAATGACACAGGGACACAGGTGACAACAGTCAATGAACATAGGAAACAGGTGACAACAGTCAATGAACACAGGACATAGGTGACAACAGTCAATGAACACAGAAGACAGGTGACAAGCAGATGAACAAAAGACACACGTGACAAGTCAATGAACACAGAAGACAGGTGACAAGCAGATGAACAAAAGACACACGTGACAAGTCAATGAACACAGAAGACAGGTGACAAGCAGATGAACAAAAGACACACGTGACAAGTCAATGAACACAGAAGACAGGTGACAAGCAGATGAACAAAAGACATGTGACAAGTCAATGAACACAAAAGACAGGTGACAAATCAATGAACACAGAAGACAGGTGACAAGTCAATGAACACAGAAGACAGATGACAAGCCAATGAACACAGAAGACAGGTGACAAGTCAATGAACACAGAAGACTAGTGACAACAAGTCCATGAATACAGGGCACAGGTCACAATAACAGTGAATCAATACAGATGCAGGTGCCTACAGCAGTCATTCAACACTGTCCGCAAGTGACTGCAACTCTCAATGAAAACAAAGGACAGAGGTCACAACAACAGTCAGTCAACACTGGATGCAGGTAACAATAACAATCAACACTAGACGCAGGTGACTACAGCAGTCGGTCAACACAGTACGCAGGTAACAATAACAATCAACACTAGACGCAGGTGACTACAGCAGTCGGTCAACACAGTACGCAGGTAACAATAATAATTAACACTAGATGCAGGTGACTACAACAGTCAGTCAACACAATACACAGGTAACAGTAACAATCAACACTAGACGCAGGTGACTACAACAGTCAGTCAACACAGTACGCAGGTAGCGGTAATAATCAACACTAGACGCAGGTGACAACAACAGTCAGTCAACACATGACACAGGTGACAGCAACAGCCAGTTAACACATGACACAGATGACAGCAACAGTCAGTCAACACATGACTCAGATGACAACAACAGTCAGTCAGTCAACACATGACACAGGTGACAACAACAGTCAGTCAACACATGACACAGGTGACAGCAACAGCCAGTTAACACATGACACAGATGACAGCAACAGTCAGTCAACACATGACTCAGATGACAACAGTCAGTCAACACATGACACAGGTGACAACAACAGTCAGTCAACACATGACACAGGTGACAACAGTCAGTCAACACATGACACAGATGACAACAACAGTCAGTCAACACATGACACAGGTGACAACGACAGTCAGTTAACACATGGCACAGGTGACAACAGTCAGTCAACACATGACACAGATGACAACAACAGTCAGTCACCACATGACACAGATGACAACAACAGTCAATCAACACATGACACAGGTGACAACAATAGTCAGTCAACACATGTCACAGGTGACAACAACAGTCAGTCAACATGACACAGGTGACAACAACAGTCAGTCAACACATGACACAGATGACAACAATAGTCAGCCAATACAGTAGCAGTCAACTGGACTACACAACTCAGGTCTTAAGACTAGACAAGTCAAGGCTTTGGGATTCAGAAGATTCAGAACAGCAGGCAGCGATCAACTCCACAGAACAGGTGACACCGAGGTATTGGCAGGATCAGACGAGAGGTTGTCAACTCCATGGGCAGCAGACAGGCAGGATTAAAAAAAAAAAAACATGGGCAGCAGACAGGCTGGATTAAAAAAAAAACTATGGGCAGAAGACAGGCAGGATTTTAAAAAAAACTATGGGCAGAAGACAGGCAGGATTAAAAAAAAAAAAAAACTATGGGCAGAAGACAGGCAGGATTTAAAAAAAAAAAAACATGGGCAGAAGACAGGCAGGATTTTAAAAAAAACTATGGGCAGAAGACAGGCAGGATTTAAAAAAAAAAAAAAAAAAAATGGGCAGAAGACAGGCAGGATTAAAAAAAAAAAAAAAAACGGGCAGAAGACAGGCAGGATTTTAAAAACAACTATGGGCAGAAGACAGGCAGGATTTTAAAAAAAAAAAAAACAACTATGGGCAGAAGACAGGCAGGATTAAAAAAAAAACATGGGCAAAAGACAGGCAGGATTTTAAAAAAAACTATGGGCAGAAGACAGGCAGGATTAAAAAAAAAAAACATGGGCAGAAGACAGGCAAGATTTTAAAAAAAAAAAAAATGGGCAGAAGACAGGCAGGATTAAAAAAAAAAATGGGCAGAAGACAGGCAGGATTAAAAAAAAAAAAAAAAAAACCACGGGCAGAAGACAGGCCGAATTAGAAAACATGGGAGGATTTCCCAATCTGGAAAATTCTTGTGAAAAATTCCCTTACCTACCTTCACTGTAACCATACCCTATTTTGCAATCACACCTTATGGAATACATAATCTGCAATTAAGATTCAGCATGAAACTCTGTGTGTGTGTGTGTGTGTGTGTGTGAACTCGGATTCAGCATCAAACTCTGTGTGTGTGTGCGCGCGCGTGTGTGTGTGTGTGTGTGTGTGTGTGTGTGTGTGTGTGTGTGTGTGTGTGTGTGTGTGTGAGAGAGTCAGTGTGTCTCGATGTGTCTGTGCATGTGTAGCATGTGTACATGTGTGGTAAGAGAGAGAGAGAGAGAGAGAGAGAGAGAGAGAGAGAGAGAGAGAGAGCGCATTTGTGAGTTTGTGTGCACGCGCGCGTGTGCATGTGTATCAGCATGTGCATGTGTGGCGAGTGTGCAAGTGAGCACGTTTCTGCATGTGATTTTTCTTTTTCAGCCTATCTATTCAACATGAATCAAAAGGAACCCAAAGAAAACTGTGATCACACTGATGCATCCTCAAGCTCACTCATAAAATCATCAATCACAATCAAAACACAGCCATCATCTGGGAACCTTTCTGACAACACTCAAACCATTTCAACCAATCCAGGGACACGGTGGGCCAATGGAAACGTGGAATGTGGAGAGGACCCGGACGGAACCAGGATGTCTCCATGGGCGTGAACAAGCAGAAGAAAGGTGGATGAAGGGAGTGGTGAAGCACGGGCTTGTTGTTTGAACAGTGCAGACAAGGTAGAAAACGTGAAGGCCAGTAAAACACACCTGAAACAATGTCACAATGCATCCCTTCCCCAGCCCTTCAAATCACAGCACATGACAGAATTCTCCCTGTATCATGAAATGCATTAGCAAAAATAATCCTTTTGCATTAACCTGCTGAACAATTTCTTATGCTTTTTTTCCGTTTTATGTCGATGCAGATTTTCTATGTAAACATGAAAACAAAAAATCTCACAATCAATTTTCAGCACCATAGTCATGTAATTCTGGCCGCTACAACAGTGCAGACAAATTCACCAGTTCAAATCAAGAGGCAGCGTCACCAGAACTCTACTCTAACCAAGTAAAACCAGTCAGGGGGAGAAACAGATGGAGACACATCTTGGCTGCAGACTGAGAATACACACTGTACTGATGACATGGTTTAGCACAGCCTATCCTGCGCAGCATAGCAAGGACACAAACAACACTCCCCAAACCCTTTCCATGTGTAAGTAGTACAACCATCCTTTCACGCTTCTGAACTACCGACAATTATTGACTTTCATGCATTCGACATTCTAGAGTTCTTGCAGATCCCGATTCCTCTATTAGACATTGCACAGTTATTTCGCAATTTCATTTTTCTGTTATTTAATAGTTCTTTCTGGCATTCACATCTCTTTGATTCACCAATTCCTTTCATTCTTTCAGCATGATGTCTAAGCTACTGAGGGTAGATTAGAAAGTAAATCAAAATGTGTTCAATGACCATTGGAAGTAACTTGTGTAATATACCTTCAGTCACTGAATTTGAAAAAAAAAAAAAAAAAAAAAAGGTATACCAAACCCTCTGATCTCTCCCGACAACAGAATCATCCCAGGGATTGTCAGAAGTAGAGACAGGGTGATAGGAAGGGTACAAAATCAGACACTGAAAGCTGATGATGTATTCACGGTGCTTTGGGTGATGCAGATCTTTCTAAACTGGTTGTAGACAGGCAGGGGTGCTCGGGGCTCAAAAAGTCACAGGAGCTCCTGTAAAATAACTGCAAAAAACCCTATTCCCCTCCAACTTGTTTTCACAACTATTCATAGACCAGCATGCACACTAGTTTTTTCTCCAATCAGTGCATCACATTGCTTCAACATCTAAACCCATCAATTTATGTCATAGAAACGCTGAAGGAATCGTTTTCTTCTATGTTCTACAGTCAAATTTCGATAACTGAATATTCAAGTCATCACTCAAAACTTAAACAAGTTTAATCCAGCAATTCGCAAACTCTTGGCAATATTTGTATGAGCTTGTTCTTACTCCTCAAAATCCATTTCTACAGTTCGATCGAATTAACCAAAATCAAGCAAAAAAATAATCTATTCAAAAGCAAGTTTACACATACATACCTAATATATCAATTCAAAAGCAAGTTCACGCATACATACCTAATACCACCTGTTGGGGGTAGAACCACAAGATCAGCAAGCTCTTCCAAGTGCACAGATACCATTCTTGCAGCATCAGAATCCGAGGCAGGAAGTGTGCGGTTCTGTGTTCTTCTGTCTGCAGGTGATTTTTTTCCGCAGCCAGTAACAGTAGCATTTGGGAGATGTTTTAATGTTCTCTGCCAACTATAAGCCCACTGACCACTCTGCTAGTGAGCTCCCTTTTCCCCGGCAGGTACAAACAAATCTTTCATTTTCGCTCATCATGTTCAATTCTTTACAGACTTGCTCATTTATTTTCTTTTACTATAAAACTTCGTTTTCCTCTCATCATATTCAGTTCTTTATAGACTCGCCACATTCCATCTTTCATTCTCGTATTTTCTGGACATTGCTTCAAAACCTTTCAACTGACAAAATCTCACAGTATAGACGACAGCTGCAAGCCAGACAAGGTCATGGTCATTACCAATCCAAGGGGATGGCCTTCTGGTCACACTGGCATCACCAGTAGGAGTGTAATACAACACATTTGTATAGGGGGAAGGGGAGATGGAAGTGGGGTGGTCGAGACACAGATTCAACTGTTCAATGCTTTAGACAACTTTTATGAAATGAGAGAGAAATTTACAGAAGGAGGGGAATTTTCATACACAGAGGGTAAGCACACAACACACACACACCACACACACACACACACACGCACACAGACAAATACAGGGAGGGAGGGATGAAGGCAGATGGGAGAAAGAGAGAAGAGAGAGGAACAGACAAACAGGCAGACGGGAAATGCACACACACACACAACACACTCACTAACATGCGCACACAAAGCTGGATAGAAAAAAAGGGGTGCCAGTGAGATAATCCCATCTATACAGCCACTTTCACTGGGATGTGTTGAATTTTACAGGGTTGTGTGTGTGTGTGCGAGTGTGTGTGTGTGTGTGTGCACGCGCGCGCGCGTTTGTGTGTCTGTGCGTGTATGTGTGTGGTGTGCATGCAAGCATGTGTGTATGCAAGGTCTTTGTCCTTGTGTGTATTTGACTATGTGTGTATAGATACATGTTGCATGCATGCCAGCTTGTGCGCACGTCTGTGTGTGTGTGTGTGTGTGTGTGTGTGTGTGTGTGTGTGTGTGTGTATGTGGGTTTGTGTGTCTATATGGACAAAGAGAGTAATAGGAGGGCAAGAGACCGAGGGAGTGAGAGAAATAATTGAAAACAAAAACGGTGTGGAGGGAGGAAGGGGGATGGGGGAGGAACCCTACACAGTTGATGCCGCTTGTAATGAATCGCCAGGGATATTAAACATAGCTTAGCTATATTCCGCTTTCATCACAACTGATGCACCAGTTAGAACAAATTTCTATCTGGTTGCTTCGTTATATCCGGTGTGACGCGTTTCTCTCTTTCTCTCCCTCTCTCTCACCCACCTACACACACACATGGACACACACACACACGCGCACACACACACGCACGCACGCACACACACACACACACACACACACACACACACTCACACACACGTGCGCACCCGCTAACATGGGCAGTAAGTAAGCACATTTCCTAGGCTGTTGCATACTTTTCAAAAAAATCATCTTCATAGAAACATGTCCAAACTATGGTTTTGAATTAATGTGAACAGATCACATAGGTCTATGTTGCCATTTGACGACTTTGAAACTGATGATAAGTGACACAGGTGGACATAATTCACTGTATTATTCTGAAGACTTCAGTAGAATAGTCAGTCAAAAGAATTTGTACAGCCTCACAACTTGAAGGTGGAAGGGGTAAAGGGGGGGGGATCTGCACTATTCGCTTATTGTTTCACACTGTTTGGTCACTGGAGTATGCACTGGTATAGAAGTTCTTTATCATTAGCAGTTCACTCATGTACAGTTAATGGGACGACAGTTTATGTCTGATATATGAACGTTCACATTCTGTGAAACAAAAAAGGATGACTGTTGCCACACAGGATGAAGAAAAAAATCCCTAAAATTTTCACTTTCTGTAAAACAACAGGAAGGGATGATTGTCTCCACAGCTAGACAAAAAAAAAAAAAAAAAAAGATCAAATTCCTAACATTCCCACATTCTGTACATAAAAGAAAACGATGATTGTTGCCACAGCTGAATGAAAACAAAAAGAAGTTCACCAAATCGTCATATTCTGTGAAACAACAGATGTGGACGATTGCTGCCACACTGGACAGAAAAAACATCCCTCAAATGTCACATTCTTTGACACAACAGGTAAGGCTGATTGTTACTACAGCTGGACAAGAAAAGACAAAGAAACAGAAAAGGTTGATTGTTACTACAGCTGGACAAGAAAAGAACAACTCAACCATGAAAAGTGAAGAGAAAGCTCTCAAAAGGATGATTTCTCTTTTATCCTCATAACACAGCAGTCCACATGATTACATGAAGGCACCCAAATACATGTACATGCAGCTGTTCTGCCAAAGTTCCCGTTCAATTCTCTCCGTTCAATTCTCTCCGATAGGTACTTCAAAATGAGTTCTGGGGTGCTGCGGTATCCTCACTTCCAAAATATTGACTTCTGCACTCTCTTTGGAAGTCGGAATGGTTGCCAGTGATGACGGCACAATGTCAAACGCTATTTCCATTTAGAGCAACACACAGAGGACTCTACATTTACTTACTTTCTGTACACTCCTCCACATCTCAAGAATAGCAAGCGACCTATGAAGCAATGTACACAGTAGCGACCAACCATCCGAACACAACAGTAACCGCTTCCTTATATCCGGCTTGAACTCTTCGCAGAGCTAACATATGATTCGCTATAAGCAGCAGCTGGGTTATATCCCGATGGCCCACTGGCGACACTAAAACCATATCATAATAAGCTGCATTTCATTACATCCTACTTTGTTACATCCAACGTGTAAAGAATAATATTGCAGGGACCAACCTTTTTGCTTTGTTATATCCGGCGTTCATCACATCTGACTTCATTATAAGCGGCTTCAACTGGACACACACACACACACACACACACACACAGATGGAGGAGACAAGGGCTGTGGAAATGGTCGAAAGTGCAGTGTGTGGTGCTTCGTTATGTGTGAAAGTGCATGCACGTTTTGTGAACATGTGCACGTGCATATGCAAGTTGTTAGCAGTGCATGTTTGTATGCGCAAGTGTGTGTGCAGGTGTGCACGCACATGCATGTGCATTATGTCTGTGTGTGCATGTCTGGATGCATTTGTGTCTGCATGCGTGTTCCTGTTTTTGTGTGCGAAATTCTGAGCGTGTTCCAGTCTGGTAGCCACAGAAAAAAACAGAGGGCATACAAACATTCACATTTACATACAGACGTACACACACACAAATACAGAGGCAAGAATGTACACATTGGGGAGAAAGAGAGGAGAGATGGGCATCTGGGGGGGGGGGGGGGGGGGGGGGGAAGAGGAAGAGAAGAGGAGAAGGGAGAGGGGAGGGGATACAGATTACACACTAGCTGTGCACACCTACACACATGAACATACAAAGGTGAAAGCTGGCAAGTGGAGTGAGGGAGACCAGTGTAGGGGAAGGGGGGGGGGGGGGGCAACAGAGGAGGAGAAAGAGGGAGAACAGGAAGGGAAAGGGCTTGGTGCTTAAACACCAGCTGTCTTTGTTGCAAATATTTGCATTCATCCGATTTTGAAGCTCACGACAGCAATTTTATTTTTTTTTTTTTTATCCACAAAGTGCTTAGGACATTTATCAATACCATCCGTCCAGCCATGTGATACAGAAGGTATGGAATGAAGTTTTCAATCAAGCCGTTTCATCATTTGACTGGGCTGTGCCGCATCAGCACTGTACTGTAACTGCCCTAGAGCGCGAGTTACGAGTCTTTCAAGAGTCTTTCAAAAGGATTTTTTTCATGAATACAGTCACATCATCAGTAGTTAGTATTGCTGAGAAGAGACAGGAAGAGATGATGTGTTGCAATCAATATGAATGAAATGTTGCAAGGGAGACAATTCCAATGAATGCATGTATAATATCAACATCCCATACTCAACCATTTCTTTAAATTTTTTTTTCCCCATTAAACATACTCTTCTTTGGACCACAGAGCTTAGCTGTCCAAACTTCAACTCAGCAGACGCAGCAAGGAGAGCACGCCAGTTATAATCTCCGTCCACCAACCTGGACAATATTTCAAGGACTACTGAAGGCTGTACGCAAGATTTTTTTTAAAAGAGACTTTCAATGACTACTACTGAATGCTCCACACAAGACTTCTGAACAAATGTTCCCAGTTGGCCTGTTGCCATTGTTTTTCCTTTCTTCTTTCTTTAAAAACAGTCCTTTAACACTTGAGGTCTTGGTAACAGGTACATATACAGATAAACTTCATTTAACAGGATGATTTTCAGTTTCTTTGTCATTTCAAATATGTCTCTTATTGACTTTTCCACCTCCCATTAGCCCGGTCCCAAGCACATAGAAAACAGGACAGTCTGTTCTTCTTCATACTATTTCCTTTCAAGAACCTTCACAGTGAAGTTGTCAATAAAAACCTACGATATAGTTTTTCTTAATTCTTTGGTCAAATGGGCATCACTATTAACAAAAGGCACCCTACACACCATCTTTTTTTCCCCTCGAGAACCAGTCTCCATCTTGGTCTATTTACCATGCGTTTATGCATGCATGTGTGTGTGTGTGTGCATGTACGCTGTAAATGAGCGCAACATTTGGTATGCGCATGCTGTGTCTGTGTGTAATATATCCGTGTCTGTCTTTCGGTCTGTGCACATGTACTAAATGCATGTTTTGAACAAATCGTGTGTTCCTGTTTGTGCATGTCCTCATGTCTGCACACTTGCACGTGCATGTACACACTTTTGTATGCAAAAGGAAAAAATTATTATAAACCAAGCACTGCAAGTCATAAAGTCTTGTGTGAAACATACTGATCTCCAAGCCCTGGAAGCAGATTGATCTGACAGAAACTTGCACACAATAAAGGGTTCAGCAGTCTGTGTGTGCATGTGAGCATGTCTGTATCCAATTTTGATTCCTGTGTATAGTTCACTGTATGCACACTTGATCCACTTTCAATACTGAAGTGAAAAACATGATTGCATCTTCAGTTCAATTCCTTGAATCACACATGACATCAAAGTCACTTGTTAGAGATAAAAGTTCAGGCAGACACCTAGCCCATTTTTGGTAGTGTGCTTCTTACATCTATACAAGGGGTTGGTTCACATTTTTTAACCACAAAACAATGCTGATACCAGATTCTATCCGCAGAGCGTCTGTTCAAGAATGTGGGTTCACTGGCTTGTATGTGCATGTGTGCATGCATGCACACATACATGTGTGTGCTCTATACAAGTTAAATCTGTGATCAAGCAGCCTTTGCGCACCTTTCTTTTGTGCATTACAGCATTGAGGGGGAGAGACACAGACTTGAGAGAAGAGTGAGAGAAAGGCATTTTGAACAACGCAATATGAACTTGAAGAGAGACAGACAGAGAGAGGAAGAGAGACTTGTACTTGAAGATAGGGAGGGGGTGACAGAGAGACTGCTGGAGGAGAGAGAGAGAAGGCGAAAGCGAAACACTAAGAAAGACACTTGTACAGAGAAATATGCACTTGGAGAGAGACAGAGACAGCAGAGCAAACGAAGAAAAGACAGACAGACTGACAGGCAGGCACAAAGCATTTCTGGGCTGAGAAACAGACAGACAGACAGCATGATTGAAGATTTCAAACTTTTCGTACATACACGCACACGCACTGGCAACTTTGCAGATTCGTCCAGTCATAGTAACATTAAACTCACTTGAACCACAAAATAAAGTTTAAGAATTTTATTTTGTCCTTACAACCTTGTTCGTTTTCAATATTTCTCTTGGATTTTTTTTTTTTCGATCACTTTGTTGTTCAGTCAAAGAGACTGTGCTCTGTGCTCATTCTTTTTTGAATAATCAATTATTCACCATTTTAGCTGCGAGCCGGCTACCCAACCCTACTCCAGCCAGATGTTTTCCTTATTTATTTTTTTTCTTTTGCTGGAGGGGGAGGTAGGCTTTTCCCAATGCTCTGACCAGCATTGTCACTGACTCACCACTGAATTTTTTTGTTCTGTTTCAATCCAAAATATAACTTTGCTTCAATCCAAATTATCACTTTGTTTCAATCCCAAACATCACTTTGTTTCAATCCAAAATATCACTTTGTTTCAATCCAAAATTCCCTTTTTCTGAATACACTTGCTTCAAGTCAAAAAGTACACAACCAAATTCATTTAATACTCTAAAAGACCTCATAGTAGTCCACTGGCACACATCTGCCATTTCTTTCTTCCCCCTAATAAATCTGGACATTTTTCTTCACATGGTCAGTGAACAGTTTGTGATTCACACAAACCATTCAGCCAAGAGCCAAAATTTGGTGTTCAGCTCCAACAGAGGGGTGGGGGAGAGCAGGACACAGAATTGCAATGGCTGAAAAAGTCAGTGGGTGTGTCAGTGACCGTGGTGTGTGCTCACCACAGGAGCCTCGTTTACCAGACAATTTTGCAGATTGTTTTTCCTTTTCTTATTCTATTTTCAAGACATAGCTTTTCTTTTTCTTTTTTATTTTTACAGGGGGAAAGGGGAGGGGTTCACTTTCATAACAAATTTTTCTGATAATTTCACAACTTCTCTTATCTTCCCTTCTTTTAGGTAACCGCACTTTTGTTTTTCTGCACTTTTTTTTAATTACAGTTGGGGTAGATGTAATGTTTTACACTGGTAGAATATTCACTTTGAATTTTGTTTTTCAGTACCATGAATTTTTGTTTTTCAGTACCATCTTTTCAATCGTGTTCTGTCTGAACCTTCCACATTTCCCCCTTGTGCTGTACTAAGAAATTGATTAACTAAATATCTGAGAATTTTCTTTACCAATTTACCAATTCATTTTGTTTTCTTTCAACTTGAAAATGAGGAAGCCTACCATCATAATGATGCATGTACCGAAAAACATGCAACGCATGACGCAACAGGAGAGAACTGCAGGCAGTTAACACACATTATACATCTTCCCAGAAAACCAGCAATAAAATATCACAGAACAAGGAAACCAGCAATAAATATCCACAGATCAAGGATAGCCCAGACAGACATATCCACACAACTGGAACATAAACCAATATGCCAAACACAGTCAGTACCCTTTTTATCAAACTCTCGAGAGCCCTCAATGTCCTATGAAGCCGACAAGTGGTAAAGATTAGTAGTGTGAATAATAAGGTTAGCTACTTAGACAAAACCAAACCATGTGGCCAATAAACTTTTTTTCCATCTAGGTGAAAATCATTTCATTCTACATCTC
>JADBJO010012792.1:27700-55867 GCA_016801955.1 Conus betulinus | reverse complement strand
GGGTGGTTTTGTAAAAGTCCCAGCCTGGCGTCCCAAGGGGAGTAACGCGAATCCCCTGCACAAAGGACACCCTGCATTGTCGCAGTGTTGTGGTTGGTGTGTTGTGTTGTCGTAGCCTGGCCCCTCAATAAGACTTCCCGGGATCATCCGAACAGCCAAGAGTACTTGAACACTATGGTACAAATGTGTCAGCTGGGGAGAGACCGTAACGTGTGTGACCGTTGTTTGATTACCCCCGCCACGTGGGGAGCCACACTCCAAACTTTGGGGGATTTTTTTGGAGACCGGAGAGACCATAATGCTATGCTAGGAGATCGTACCACTGACTGAGACAATCCCCGCCATAACTTATTGCTGAGCATAAACAACATTTGATGTATAGCTCTTGGTGTTTCTAGCCTATGTCAATTGGCCTGACACAGCCTCAAAGCCAGGCGGCATTGTCCACCGTCATTTTGTAGCCGTAGCGGTTCAGTGGGGGCCTATTCTGGCTGTCACCTACCCATGTAAATCATCTCCTGGTGTGTGGTGTGTGGTAGTTCCAGGTCCTACCTGCGTCTGTTGTCCTTCTGTATGCATGGGGGTTACCTCACTACTCACAGGGCAGTCAGCAGGAAGGTTGCAGCACTTGGACGACCATTCCCCCTGCAGCGACGCTCTTCCCCCCCGGACCAAAGAAAGGAGAGTAGGGTGCTGCTAAGTGGACAAAACTCCGACAGTTTTTTCGCAGGCAATGTTGTGCACAGTTGTTAGGCAATGTTGTGCACAGTGTTAGGCCACCCAGGCAATGTGCACATAGTTGTTAGGCAGGGCAGTGTTGATGCACAGTTGTTCTGATTTGCTAGAGTTATATTTTTGATGCCATGTTTTTTCATCACTCTAGTCTTCCGTAACGGTTGTATTTTCTGTCGGTGCATTCACAGCCAGTGGCCATATCACGCACTTTCAGCCTGCTGACGGTTCATGTGGCTCGATTGTGTATTCTAGTCATCATGGTTGTAGGGCATTGGGATTTACATGAAAAAAAGCAACGCATGTTTATTAATTTATGGTCTGTCTCATTTGACAGCATTGATTTTTTTTTTTCTTTTAATAATATGTGATTTTGAACATGATTATGAATGTATTTTGTGAATTGGGTGAATTTTGGGCTGAGAATTTCATGTTGAGATCAGGAACTGCAATTGACAGAATAATTAATTATAACAGATTGATGGTTTTTTTTTTTTTTTTTAGGTTTTTTTGGTTTGTTCTTTTCTAGGGGGTGTGTTTTTGTTCTGTTTTGTTTTGTTTGACTTTTTGTTGCTCATGATTGCATATCTTACTTGTCTGATGTGTTGATTAAATGGCTGTCTCTCCCAGGAGTGCTCCTGTGGAAGTTTTGCTATTGTGAAATGTTGAAAAAGGTCATGTCTTTTTCTGAACCCATTGTGGCTGTTTGTTTTTCCATAACATTCTTTGAGGGCTGTACTTAAACTCTTTTTCAATTATCATGACTTAAGAGGAATTAAATGTCAAAATGTTAGATTACAGTGTAAATGACAATTCAGAACGACATATTCTCTCTCTGATGAGACTTTTAAGTTTCGTCACAACAAAGGTACGGTGTGTGCAAAGTTGGTTGGTCAGTGGTGATCCACCATCTTGAAAATCAGAGCTCAAAGTTTTTGCTGACTTCTCACACAGAATATCCATAGCAGCAATTAAAAACAATACTATATTAATGGCAAATAAGACAAGACATGGTGGATGATGATGAAGAAAATGTTTGCGATATGCAGTGTATTGCACAGAGTTTATCATAACCATTCTGAAACTACAGTCCAGGGAGATTGGGATGTGATCTTAAGCCCTCCTTTGAAAGTGCCAAGAGGCACGGGCATATCTCTGAAGTGCAGAGGAAGAGTCAGTCCGGTGTTTTCTTGTTTTTTTTTATTTATACGGATGTATCCTCTGCGTCAGCTGCCTGGAAGGACAAGGGGAGTAAGTCACAGGGTTCCATCAACACCCAAAATGCATTAGGACGCATGCACACATCACACACACACACCACTTTTTGAAAGCATTTCAGGCACCAGTCAACCCTTATTGCCTGAACAAACAGCAGTCACTTGTAAAGGCCCTGGGATATCTGCCCTATAGTAACCATAGCAGGCAAAGTTGCTGCACAAGCCCACCAGTCTTTTACAGCCAGTGGTAAAATGGCAAGCAGTGCTGCTGCTTCCTGACACAGCTGAACACAGTCTGAGTGTCCAATTGTAGGTTACAGCACAATCGCCTTCCAATCATTTTACAGCTTCGCACCAGCCAGGCAAAGTTGCAAGCATTGGCAATGCTGCCTTCTTGACACAGCGGAACACAATATCCCCTGCACCCAGTGACCAACTCGCATAAAGGCAACGCTAATAAGTGGGTTGCATGAGAACAAGTGAGGATGGGTATACAAAAGGCAAAAAGGCGAGCTGAATACCCAGGCTCCACATGAAATTAACCCCATTCAGCTGCAGTGAGACCCCTTCAGAAATTTATAGACCTGGTCACCCAGAAAAAATCATAGGGCGCTGGCGCCATGGCACTTTTCATCCTCCCTTGCCATTCAGGGTTATCTTTTCCTCAGTTTTTATGGGTCGAAAACAAATAATCCAGAGAGTCAAATATTTGATTTGAATAGCATGGCTCAGATAATAATATTTGCCTATATGACTGTCCCTGATTTACAGATGCCCCAGCAATTGGCCTCATATCGCTTGTGTTTTGTATTTTTCTCTTGCTGACTGATCTCAAATTGATTAACCAGATGGGATAGAATGCTTTGGGTGGGCTGGCCCAAGGGGTGGGTGTAGTAGTAGAGCTCTCCAAATTCACTGTGGGACATTGCAAATGAAGTCATGCTAGAAACCAACAGATCAAAACCAGCGTTTTTCACCAACTACTGTGCAGCTGTTGTTTGATTGCTGATGTGTGGTCCTGGAATGATTGGAAGGCTTCTGCTTTCTGCAAATGATGGAAAGTCTTTGTTTTTGTGTAAATGGTGGGTAAACCTGCTTTCTGTGATGAATGGGAGCCTATAGCTGTTCTTTGAATGACAGGATGTCTTAAGCTTTTCTTTGAATGATGGGAAAGCCTTCTGCTTTCTATGAATGATGGGAGGCAGTATGATTTCTTTCCTTAATGGTTCGGAAGGCTTCCACTGTCGTAAAAGTGATGGAAAAGTCTTTGGCTGTCTGCGATTGATGGAAGTCTTCTGCGCTTTCTGTAAATGATGGAAAGTCTTCTGCTTTCTGTGAATGATGGAACGCCTACCGCTTCTTTTGGATGTGAGTCTTCCGCTTTCTTTGGATGATGGAAACTGTCGGCTTTCTGTGAATGATGGAAGGCCTTCACCTTCTTTAACTGATAGGAAGACTTCTGTTGCTGTCATTTGATGGAAGATCTCTTCGCTTTCTGTGAATGATGGAAGCTTTCAGCTTTGAATGATGGGAAGCCTTCTGCTTTCTGTGAATGAGGCAAGCCTTACGCTTTCCGTGAACAATGGGAAGCCTTCTTCAAATGCTGGCAAGCCTTTTGTTCAGTAAAATTTTATGATGGGAAGCCTTGATTGCCTATGAATGATAGGAAGCATTCTGTTTCCCTGGGGGGAATGGGATAGCCTTCCATTTTCTGTAAATGATGAGAAGCTTTCCGCTGTCTTTGAAGGATAGAAAGCCTTGCACTTTCTGTGGACTGATGGAAAAGTCTTCTGCTTCTATGAATGATGAGAAGCCTGCCACTTTCTGTGAAATTATGGGTTGCCTTATGATTTTTTTTTTTCATGGTTTTTTTTTGAACGGCTTCCTGTACTTTCAGACTAAAGTGATTGCTGAAAGTCTTCGGCTGTCTGTTCTTTTTCGATTTGATGGAAGGGTCATGGTCTGCTTTTCTGTGAAAAAGTGTTCAGGTGGGAAGCCTGATCAGCTGTCTTTGAGTGAAGGCTGGAAGTCTTCTGCTTTCTTTGAATGATGGGAAAGCCTTCAGCTTGAATTGAAATGATGGGGACGTCTGCCGCTTTCTTTGAGTGATGGGAAGTCTTCGGCTTTTTGTTGATGATGGAAGCCTTCCGCTGAACTTTGACTGATGGCAGTCTTTCCGCTTTCTTTGCGTGATGGCCGTCCTTCTGCTTCCATTGATGCTGGGGACGCCTTCTTCTATGTGAATGATGGAAAAGCCTTGCACGTGCTGTGAAGGCTGAGCAGCCCTTCCCCCTTTCTGGCCCTATGGGGGCTGGCCCTCCCTTCCCCTGCATACGGGACGCTCCTTCCGTTTTCTGTCACGTGCGCGGCCCGCTCTAATCTTTTCTGTGAGGCGGCCCCGTCCCTGCCGCAGTCCAGCGATCCACTGCTGGTCTTTGTGATGAGCATATGCCCACACTGGTACAGTCCCGCGGCCAGCTTTTGTGGCGTCCGCCATGCCCCGCTCCCTCCTGGCGGCAGATCTCCGGGTGCACCTCTTTATTGTACCTATGTATGTTTTTCTGCGGCCCCCTCCTCCCCATGCCCCGCCGCCCTTGGCCGCCCGGACGCCCACGCTTCCCGTGCTCCTTCGGTGGCGTGGTGGCTGGATGGGCTGATTCCTCAGGTTCCTACCCACACCTGAAACTGCAAAGTACGTTCCCGTCCCTGTGCTGCTCTGTATTTTCCCCCCCCCGATAGCGGCAGTTCCTTCCCCCGCTTGCCCCCGCTGCCCGTTCGCCCCCCACTCTGCCGACCCACACATCACGGCCCCACTGATCCCGCCCACCCTCCCGCATAGCGGTTCTGCGCGTGGGGATGTTGTAGGCTGCTCTGCCTGTGCTGATCCTTCCCCTTGGCGTTGCTGTATGGTCGAGGGGCCCCGCCCCCCCCCGGTCCCTGCCGCGGCAGACTTCCCCGCGTTCCCTGGCTTTGGTCCAAGCTGGATGCCTGGTGCCCTTCCTACGGCGTCTTTTCCATTCGCACCGTCGTCCCGTCCGCTCCGTCTGGTCCCTATGCTGTCACCGCGATGCTTTTTGGGGGGGGGGGGCCTGCCCCTCGCTGGCACTGCTTGCTCCTTCCCAAAGCGCTTTTTGTTCCCCCCGGTGATTACGTCCCATGACCCACAGGACTTTTAGAAGTATGCCCCATTCCCATTCCGGGGACTGTGCACGTGCTCTCCACCCAGGGCTGGACTTGTCTGCGTCCTCCGCGCTTGCTGCCCCTGCACGCGCCCCCCCGGCCTGTTGCCCATGCACGCGTCCCTTCCGCGCCGTGGATTGTGGAGTACTTCCAGGAAGTGCTGCATTTCTGTGTACCCACAGGACTTCCCCAATTCTCCATCTCTTCCCCAGAGTTCTGAGACCTAACTAAGTACCACGACAGTTGAGAATGTACGCTTAGGTACTTAAACGGCTGAAATATGGATGAGTTCACCGACACGACATGTTGAATCTTCAAAGAGGCTGGAAAAATGTGTGAAGCAACCCAAAGGACCGCGGATAGTATGGTAGCGGTTTGAGAACTTAAGAGGATGGGGCAGGTAGTGTGTTCAAGGGAATTATGGTGTACTCACGGACAATGAAAATTTTTTTAAAGTATACCAGTGGAACGTTGGACACATGGATTAATTACTCAGAAGATTCCATTTGGAGAATGTCTGACAGTTACCATTATTACGTTCTGAGAAGTCAAGGCAAGTCCGGTAGCGCTGTCAAGTCCTGCCAACAGGACACAGGGAAGGCCAATGAAATGGTACAACTCTAGAGGGCATGGAGAATGCAGACATCCCCTGTGTTGGGCAAAATCCTGGGCACCCCCTGCGCTCCGGACCTTTGCCTTTGATTCTGAGACCCTCCCTTGATACTTGGGACTGTCCCTTTGATCTCACCTGCCCTGATCCTGGCCTGTACCCTTAAGCCTGACCGGTCCTCGGACCCCAATCGTCCCTTTTGTGATTCCAATCCGCACCAAAATGGCCTGGGTTGGCCTTGCGCGGCATGTGTCCCCCATTCGTTCGATGGTTTGAGCGGTCATCTTTTGGACAGTAAAGCACACCAGTCGCGCCCTTTGCATGGCTGGAAAATCCTATCCTGACCGGCTTTATATTAGCGTTTATATTATACGTGCAGGGCGTCAGGGGTAGGTAGAATGTAATGTATAGTTAAAACAACGCGTAGCCAGGAACTTTCCGTCCGGCGAGTGGATTGAAGAGCAGGGACTTTTTTCTGTTCAATGAGTTGGGGCGGGGGGGGGGGGGGGGGGGGACCGGCTCCCATTGTGCCCTTTTTTTTTTTTTGCAGATGTTGATCAGAGACGTGATGTTCTTTGCTGTCTTGCCCCGCCTTGTGGACACTAACGTGGGTGTTGGGAATTGGGGAATCTTGGTGTGTGGTGTGTTTTCTGTAGCGAACCGTTTTCCACTGTTCCTTCCGTCTGTGGACCCTCCCTGTTTTTTGTTTGCTGCCGGCGTGAGCCATGCTGGGTGATGGAGCGTGTTGGCTCGTGCGGCGTTCGCAGAGTGGATTTATCACTCTGTAGTTCCCCGTGGTCCTGCGGCTGGTGGTCTTTCAGCCAGTTGGCACCCTGTGCCGGCCCCAGCGGGCTGTCTTTTCATCCCTTCCCACCCCATGATCCTCTCCTTTCCAGTGTGTGTCTGTCTGTCTGTATGTCTGGTACCTTCCCTCCATACAACTTTCTGTCTCATCGAACGCCACTTTTCCTTTGTCTGTTGATGGTCTTTTCCTGAACAGTCCCGTTTGCTCTCTTTTTTAAACCGTATCATTCCTCATAGGCCTTTGTCAGTAGACATGCGCCCCAGTACCAAGGGTCAACCTCCCGACTTGACGTCGTCCTCATTCTGTCCTCAGCTCACACACTGTGTCGGTGCATGCGTTTTTTTCGGGTGCGACAGTCCACCGTGAGGTGTCTGGGGTCCTTGGTCCACGCATTTGCCTGGCGTTGTCCAGTTCCTTCACCCTGCTGGGCTCTGATGCACCAGACGTCGTTGTGTGTTCTTTTTCTCTTTTTTTTTTTTCACTCCGAACATCACCGGAGAGACGTGCATTTCCAGTGGAGCCTTCTACTAAGGGTCCTCCTGACGGGTCTTGTGGGCAGTCTGTGGGCCTTTGTGGACTGACAGTAGTTCAAGGGTTATTGTCACTTACGTTTATGCTTGAGCAGTTGGCACTTGTCGGGTGCGGCCAAGTGTCGCTTTTTTTGAAAATCAGGGGCACACTGATGTTATGGTGTCAAAATACCAAGGGGCGGGCTGGATGTTGTACAGGATCGAAGTGCTCGTGAAGCTATTCCATGTTCATGGTGATGTCCCTGTGCATATTGCAGGGAGGTGATATTGGACTGTGAGGGCTGGTCACATGCTGAAATAGACACCTGAGTGCTTTATTTACGAGCATCTGGTGGTGTTTTCTGTGACATTGGAGTGTGCAGTGACCGCTGGTGTATCTGAGCGTGTTGCGCGTTGTGTGTGGTGGCATGGAGTGTGTGGGGTGCATGCGTTGTGTTCTTACACGCTTCCAGTTAAAGTGATTGCCGACGGATGTGTAAAAGGTGTATGTGGTGTGTGGTGTGTGTGTGTGGTGTGTGCATGGCTCACATGCGTGTGCATTGGCATGTTGAGTATGAGCTTGCTGGCTATTGATCATAGGTTCAGTCACCAACAAAAAGACATTGAATTCTAAGTCACTATCCGATGTAAAATGCAGTAGGCAAGCTGGCCGGCCTGAATCGCACCGAATATCAGTGGGTGGACAAGCTTTGAAGTGTATGATAAAACACACATCGTGAAATTGTAGGTGGCACTGTTTTTCAGGAGCCTTGCTGGTCTTGTGGAGATCAGAAACATGGGTCACCGGTTTCTAAGCCAATGGGAAAGACCGGTCGGACTAAAAAAATAATGTTTTTTTTATATGAGGTATTCTTCTGTGATAAATAATGCAGACTGCATCTCCCCATATCCTTTCATGGGGGTCGTGGTGTCCTGGCATGATCGAGTGCATAAAAACATCTTCAACCCCATGTCGTCGTTAGGAGTGTCGAGCCATTGTGTGCTGGTTAGAAAACAGACGATGCGACTACAGATATATGCACACTGATGAATCTTCAGAGTTACGAAGTTGGGGAGTGTGTGCGGTGTTAGTGCTCTTTCTCCCCCCCCCACCCCTCTCCTTTTCTCACTGTCTCCATCTCTCTCTCTCCTTTCTCTATCCCCGCCCCACACGTCGCTGTTCCCTTTCTCCTCTCTCTCCCTTTCCTGCATCTCTTTGGGGGTGCCTGTCTAATGTAAAATAGGCAAAGACAGGATGACCAGCAACGCCCCCTGTGACAACAGCAATGGGGTGCGTGTGAAGTCAACATGAGTGAGCATCCCACCCCCTCCCCTAGCATTCCCCCTCCCACCCTCGGTTGTGAAAGTTAGCTGTCTTGTCCGTCCCACATCATTCCATGAACCAAAACACACCAAAACCTTTGCCATTATCTTTGCCCACACGCTATGGCGTGAGAGAGAAAACCAGAGGTGAGGCCATGCCGATCGTGTGTGTGATCGTCTGGCTTCACATAGGATCAGCAATATAGAGGCTTGGACCCTTACTGAAGACAGATGAAATAAAAGCAAGGTTCAAGCATACTCCCTTGAGGTACACCACGCTCGCACTCGCGTCGCTCCCTCTGGTTCATCAAAATGATCTATGTTCTGTGTCAGTTTTGAAATTTTTTTTTTTTCTCTGAAGTTTTGTTTAGCCTCCCACCTCTTAGTCTTCACCATCCTGACAAAGACTTTTCTTTTTTCAACTGTAATATGTTTATCATTAAACAATCAACTGGAAAAGAATGACCTTGCATCATATCACTCAAGTGAAACCGATCCGGTTTTTGTATAACATAAATAAGCGAAGAACAGAAAAATAAAAAAGGGCACTGATGAGTCTCTGCCAGGTTGCACACTGTCATGAGTGACCCGTATTTGCACATTTTCAATGTTGTTTGTAATTTTTGTGTGTCCCGATATGCTTATAAACTAGCTTGTTTTTTGTTCTTTTAAAGTCTAGAGTATGTGTATGGTGTGTGTATATATAATATATATATTATATATATTATCTCTCTCTCTTTAAAAATATTGGCTGGATGACACAGGAAACGACTGACTGAACGCCAGCTGGCAGCTCTTCAGTCGGCACTACCCAGGTAGGACAGCCCATTGTGTAAACAAGTGTGGATTTTGTAAAGCATTTGACTAGTTACAGCTTGGCCTCTAGCGCAGGATAGGCGCTATATACTTATCCATAATAATAACATACACATATATATTTAAAGGAATAAAAACAGTCTTTCACGTCTTCAGACTGAATGTATTTTTCACCAAAATTTCACTGATAGAGCGAATTTTTTTTTAGGCCGGAGTACAATCATTACAAATGTTGCACATCACAATAAAATGGAAACAAACCAAATCGGTTAACGTTTCGGTTATTGAAGAAAAAAAAAAAGATGAAATCGAGCCAAGCTTACACTGTGGCATCATAGCTTAACAGGTACACACCCGTGGAAATCAGTGATGCATATAAAAACCACATTCAAAGAGAAAGAGAGAGATCACAGTCGTCAAACATACTGAGTGGAATGCGAAAAAAAAACAACAGAGAAAGACAAACCAGAAGAGGAAAAGAGTTAGGGGGCGCTACAGGGAAAAAGAGAAGGAGAGTGTGGTGTATGTGTGTGTGTTTGTTTATGTGTGTGTGCATGCTTTGCACATATATGTGTGTATCATAATTATACATACATACTCATATGTTATCCACAACTGCTTCCAAATAGCTGACAAAGTGAAATTCCTTCGTATTTGTCTGTGCGAATGCCACAACACAAACCGAGGCAGACAAAAAGGAAGCAAGTGTACCAGCGTTAGGAGAGGGTGGCAGGTGGTGTGTGGTTTGGGGGGGAGGTGGGGGTGAGGATAGTAAGATGCAGGGTGGGAGCAGACCCCCTAGCTATCGACAAAAGGTCAGATGTCCAGGCAACCACTTTAGGCCCTGTGGGTTGAAGAGGCCAATGCCCATGGGGGGGGGTCTGGGGGGTCGTTGTCCCCCAGTTGCTGAAGAAACTACTTCATCTTGCCAAGACATTACGTGACCTCTCCCTTGAAAAACAAAGTACAAAATTAACTTCTATACAAAAAGACTCCAAATATGGACAAAATATGACTTACAGCTTATAAATTCCAAAATGAAGATGTTATGCCAAGTATTAGGATACATCTTAAATTCAGAAACCCTCAAGACAACTAGGAGGCAAGTATTAACTCAACCAGTGATGTTAATAGCAAGATTGTGGCCAAATTTTCATTCACTTAATTAATAAGTACAAGATGAGGATTTTGGTGCGTGGTGTGTGTGTGTTTTTTAAAGTTTCGCTACATGGCTTACATTCAGCAGACAGCCACTGTCTGCACTACGCACTGGATTTTGGAACAAACACTGAGCAAATCAAAAGCTGCAGTGGCCCAGGTCTTACAATAGACATCATTGGTTGATGGCACTGAGGCATTTTGAAAAAATGAAAGTTCAATGGTTAGAGTGGATGGTGTGTTTCAGCGCATTTCAATCCCCTTCGCGCAGCTGAAACAAGATGGCGGATTCGAACATGAGTAGGGCGCGAAAACCTAGTCGGAAACACAGAACGCACACACGGAAAAAAAAAAGAACAAAAAAAAAAAAAAGGGAACAAAAGGCAAAAAAGAAAAAGTTGCTATAGGGAATTCATATCAATACGGACGCGTCTCCCACCCCTTGCAGATGGGAAAAGTAAAGTCAGTCATCCAAGCAGAGGTGAAAAAAAAAAAACAAAGGAAAAAAAAAGCGATTCAAATTTCAGCATTTTCATATAAGACGATCTGTTTCTTCTCAAAACAGAAAGAAAAGCGGAGGGGGGGTGGGAAGAGGACAGGGGCTGAGGTGTGGGGTTAGAGGTAGGGGAAAGGGTTTAAAGGAGGTGAAGTGTTAAAGAACAAAGGGCAAATCAATGAATAAAGTCTGATGAGAGTTTTTTCATTTGTACGAACATCTATCTACCTACATTCGATCTATGTATAGCAATTTTGTAGTGGGGGGAAACAAGTGCAGGCTAACATTCCCTCTGTCATTACCTTAATGACTTGGCAAATAGTTTTAGAAAAAGAAGGGGGTGGGGGGAAGAAGGAAAATGAAAAACGGAAATCAGGGACATATAGGTAAATATAAAATCCTTCACTAGCAACATATGGGGAACATCACAATCCATCTTCAAGGACAGAACCCTTCGTATCGCTTGCTCTGAGGCCTTTATAGTCTCCTGGAACGGCGTGGCTGATTATGTCTGTGCTCCCTTGGCATCAATGGGAGATATTCCACAGTCTATAATTCTGTGATATTCTCACCATCAAGTGCTTAAAAAAAAAAAAAAAAAAAAAAAAACAGATTTCAACAGCACCCCAAAGCTGCCCGGAAGGGTAGAAAAGTACGACAAAAAAAAAAAAAGATTGCTGAAGAATTAAAATCATTATGTTGAACAGTATAAATGTAGAGGAAAATCTTTGAGCCTATACGTTGAAGATCCATAATATATATATATATATATATACAGATACACACATAGAGAGAAAAGGGGGGGGGGGGGGAGAAGAAGAAAGGGGGGGATGGTCAGGGAGGTAAGGTGAGATAATGCTGCTTACAGCCCAACTGACCACAAAGGTTGGGGCGGTCACCACACTGAAAGTCAACTCACAAGTCATTCATTCACACAACCCCTTTAAAAATGCACCTCTAAAAACACACACAGGAAATTTCGAATTCAAATCTTTCCCCCCATTAACATCTCAGATCAGATGAAACATGATAATCTCTTTCAGAAATTCACGATCACATCAGGTGGAACATGGTTTTCATGGAGTCTGCTGTGAAATGTTTATGTTCTCCGCATCAACGCAAGTCCCAACACTCTAAAAAGAATGTGAGCGTTATATGACATGAAATGCACCAGGAGCTCCTCCAAAACGCTTTTAAAAGGTATAGATGAGTTGAAAACGAATGGTCCCAAGTGTGCAGCTGGCGTAAAATGTTTCTTCTCTTTGCAACCACTAGGTCAAGGAAGCAGTGGTGCAACCGAAACAAACAGCAATACAGTCTGAACAGTTTCCATACCTAATACCATGTTATGTACTTATGTATCAGGCAGGAAGATGGAGATGGGCAGGATACAGGAGTGGCGAGGAAGGGAATAAAACTGAATGCGGTTTTACTTTTTCTTTTTTTTTTAACCATAAGAACTTGTGCATGCACAACGGTGGACACACGGGATGTGGGGGAGGGTGGGGGAGTGGGTGAGGTGCGTTGGGACCATTCTGATGAGGGAGGGGGGGACTAGTATTTCATAATCTAATGACACCCTTAATACTGACTATGCATAAGAGAACATGTACATACGAAGGTGGACTGGCGGGGTGGTGTACAGGGATGTAATGATAGCGTTTTATGCCGAGGGTTACATACTGAGAGAACAATGGCTGGAACTATCAAGAAAACATTTTGTGTCGATGGTTACATACTGGGAGAACAATGGCTGGACTATAAAAAAAAAAAAAAAAAAAAATATATTCACTGGAAAGGCTAGATTTTGCATAGAGACTAACCATGCATGGAGACTAAATTGCAATAGAGAAATAACCATGTCTTCACTCAAAGAGAGTCAGGGTGGAAGCCAGGAATTGGTAGCCTGCACACAGTGGCTGGAAATAACGAGGGAGGGGCCTTTTTCCACCAGCTGGGAAGGAGCTGTTTTTATTCAAGTTAAATGTTGACAGGCGGTGCCAGAGCTATGCTGAGGGCTGTTGCAATGGGGGCACTGTTGGTCACACTCCTATATTGACTGGAGGGCAAACTAACATGTATAGTGCATATATGGTATGTGTGTCATGAGAAAGACATTTCGTCAAGCAAAATGCTGGTATTAGAAAGAGAAAAAGGTCAAAACACGGACTGGAACTGATCAGATTAAGGAACTGGAAAGGAAAAGTGCTCTGGGGGGATGTGTGGATATGTTTGTGTGTGTGTGTTTGTGTGTGGGGGGGGGGTGAGTGTGTACAATGTAAGGTGGGATGTGTGTGTGTGTGTGGGGGTGTGTGTGTGTGTCTGTTTACATGTTTGCCCTGTGTGTGGTTGCGTGGTTGTGGTGTTGGGGGGGGGGGGGGGGGGGGGGTAAGCACTAGGGGGGGGTAGGGGGGGGGCAACTAGGGGGGGTGTCGAGGCACGAGTGGGGTTGGGATGGATTTTAAAGGTGTTGGTGGACCTTAGGATGGATTGTCTTCTAGAGGGCATGCAGCATACCTTCCTTCTCTTGCCGTAGGCATGTTAACTGAATAGACAGATACACATTATGATTGCGTGACCGAAAACCAACAAATAAGTGAAAGAATATATCGTATCACTGTGAAATGAAGAACGAAAACTAATGGTCTTATAAATGTGGAAATACAAAAGATACAGATTAATCATAATAATGACGATTATGAGTGAATAAAAAAAAAAGAGTAACGATGGCGGAATAAATGCAATACTGATATAGAAAGAAAATGGAGGAAGATGGAATTAGAAGAAACTTTGTTGGTAAATAAATCACGGCAAGAAACTGGACAACAAAATAAACACAACGGATTACAACTCTGCCTACATGATTAAGAAAAAAAAAAAAAAAGATAAAGGAATGAATGCAAATTACAAGGAGTGAAATAAATCATGGAAAAATGGATGCTATGATGAAAAGTGTTATTTGGAGCCATTCATCACAAGGACAGAGAGAAGAGATTGGGGGTGGGGTGGGGTGGGGGGGGTTTGGGCAGGAACTTGCTTGAAGTGGGAGAAAGGCAACAGCAGGGAAAAATTGGTGTTTAGAACCGAAACCAGATGGATCAATGCTTTAAATGGTGGGTGGATGGGAGACAGATACAGGGGACCACCCCCCCCCCCCCCCCCCCCAAGATGTCATGCTTTCCTTTTGTTGCAAACTCGGCGAACACCTATTCAAAGCCATCGGACAGAGCGCCAGCTTGCCTTGAGGGTCTCCTGTCACCCACCCTCCGGGACTGAGCGGAAAAATGAAAACAAATTGTAAAAAAAAAAAAAAAAGGGAGAGGGTCCGACCCAACACTCTGGTAACCGGGGGTCCGTCCCGCTAAAGTACGCAGACTGCATTGTGGCTCGGCTGCGGAACTAGCAAGTAGATGTAAATGCAGGCAAAACCAAGGACGGAAACTGACGGTTTTACACAAACCGAGAAAAGGGCAGGGGAAAGGGTGGTGAGATAGAGGTGGGGTAGCTCAGAGGGAGGAGGAGAGACGGGCTGCAGGGGGAGAGTGGTGTGGATGAGGGAGGAGGGCCAGACAGGTTGGACATGCTGGGGGGGGGGGGGGGGAGAGACAGAGAAAGAAAGGAGGAGACAGAGAAAGAAGGGACAGAGAGAAAGAGAGAGACTGACACTGACAAAATTTTATAATGGGAAAAAGGGAAAAAAGATATTGGGGTTAGTAAGCCCAGGGGTCATAACGTGCCGTTAGGGCTACCAAAGCTAGAACCTAACATGATACGGTGTCGAAAACATGCTCGTACAAACAAACAACCAAACCCAACCAGCCCCAATACAATCAAGAAACACGCACCGAGGCAAGAAGCAGTCCGTACAGCATCAGTAAAAATAGTAATGAAGGCAAAAAACAATCAAAAGGGCAAACCACACAACAGCAGATGAACAGAAGAAGATAGACACAAAGAGAAGTAGCCGACGCCTATCACCAAACGATGTTATTATATAGAAAGTAGCGAGTCAACATACAGAAGTAGCAATCTTATAACAAGATAGATAGATATTCGAAAGTTTATATAGAAGTAGCCAGTAGCCCATTACACACAAGAAGTAGTAAAGTACCCCGTCTTATGTGGCATTTGTGAATAAAAACCCAAAAAAAAAAAAAAAAAAAAAAAAAAAGGTATAAGTAGCCCAGTCTTATGTGGCATTTGTGAATTAAAAACCAAAAAGGTAAAGTAGCAGTCTTATGTGGGGGCATTTGCGAATTAAATACCAAAAGGTTAAAGGAGCGCAAGTTCTTAGTATGGCCATTTGTGATAAAAAACAAAAAAAGGTAATCCAACACAACGGAAACTTGAAGACATGAGGCACGCCGAAGCACACGTGGAGCACAAATGCGTACAGTGGACCTGAGGGAGGAAAACTAGACATAGCGATTCAAGTTGAAGTTCCGAAGCAAAAAAAGGTGACACTTTGAAAATTGAAAAAAATGAAAATGAGGCAGGGGTCCACAGGGGCCTAAATGAAAAACTTTTTCTACCAGCACAACTGGCGCGACATAGGATAACAAAGATTGCTGGACCGTGTTGTCATTCACGGGGGGGTCGGCATTAGGAGAGCACTTCCTCATTTCCAGGCCGTCGCCTGATACACAAGTGCTGGCGTCAGCCATAATTACCGGGCAATTCAACTGGTTTTCAAAAAAAAATTTTTTTTGTTTTTTTGAGTAACAAAACTTGAAAAACGGAATTTCCGTCTGGGGCCTTGCCGAGAAATGGATTTCAGTCACCCAGACGGAAGAGTGGCCACCCATGCAGAAGAGACACAAAACCAAATATCTGAAAAGATTACCCGGTGCAAGAGAGCGCACAGCCTTTGTTATGCATCCAACTTCTTGGAGCGAGTTCCACAGATACGCCGAGACGCGAGGAACGACCAAACTCGTTTTAAAGACATGATGCTAGGTCTTGGTGACAAAAGCTCTAGATCAACCTAGAATTCCTCAGGACTCATTTTGTGAAACAGTTTAGAACAGGTAAGATGGGGTTTCTTGTCAGAAGCTTGTACATCAGTGCACCTTTGTTAAGTGGAGACGTTCCGAACGAGGTAGGATTTGTTAACGTGTCATCTTTTGTTCTGGCGAAACAAGAGGTGGATCAGGCAGAAGAAGTCTGGCTGTTCCTCCAATAAGGCAGTCTAATCTTGTCAGATGTTACACAGCACAGTCATCTCATACAGAGAGTAACGCATACGGATGTTTATTCACACAGGCCAGGCCCCCGAATGAAGAGGGTGTTGTGATCAGATCGTTTCAGACAGAAACAAAGGCAATTATCAACATCTAGGCATCCACAAGTGTAAAAGCAGACTCGATATTAAACAACACACAACAATCAATACTAAACTACATGCTATACTTCGAATCTTAAATGCCTTGTACAAGAAAACAGCCAAAAACACTTGGCAGTGGTTTATTTGTAGATGACTTTAGGAATTAAAAGTCGAAATGAAAAGGATGTCTACAATATTTTTGATGAATGAACTGTCCTCAGGTCACTTGAGAGGGGGCAGCACAACACAAAAATGAAACTTTAATTTCTTTGGCACATTTACAAAGGGACATGTCAGTTGCAAGTTTACTATGCTTCTTATTACGATAATAATGAACAGAAAGATCAGAAATACCTAATCTGAACTTTGTCATCATATATTTTTAGTGATTGTACACTTGTTCCAATAGATTTATAACTGGCACACAATGTATTGGACTGTCTATAGAAAGCAAATCACTCACTTTCATGAATGTGACATGGACCATTCTTGCCTTCTGCAATCCATCAATCTGTCCCAAAATGCATGCAGAAATCCATTTATGTCCCCAACGCTCTGTTGTAGCAAAACATAGACCAAAACCAAGTTCATATTAATTTAGTCTTCACGTCCGAAACCCCAGTTTCTGTTCCCTTACCATCCAAATCAAATAGCATATTATAGGCTTTCCTGGGCAACCTTGAAATTCATGTGTTATTTTCAACCAATAATCATATGCAAGCTGTCGCAAAATTCAAATATACTGGACATCTGTTTACTTTGCTGCACACGAAATTGTTAGGTGTGTTGCATGCTCACTCCACGGAAATTTTTTAAATGCAAATATAAATGGAACATTTTCACAATAAACAGGGGGCAGAATCTAAAGACCCCGAATTTCTGCTCCATACTGAGCAATAGGCGGTACCTGAGAACTGAACAATTTTATAAACAGTTTCAAAGATTGGTTTTCTAATTTTGATAAGTGTTGCGTGATAGATGGTACAGAGCACGCTTAGCTCTACTGGGCAAGATCCTTGCATGCAAAAGTAAAGCTTAATTTTGTCGAAAAATATATATATTAATTATACTAGTATATACGTTGACCACAGGCATCAACACTCCACTATAAGTCCACCTTGATCCAATTCCTAATAGCCCACCCTTTCTAAACACAAGTATACTGGCTTTTGACATGTGATAGTATTGGACTGAAGTGAAGTTGCGGATAGTAATAGATTATTTAGTTGAGTTGTAAGCCAATAATTGTTTCAGACATCAGAAAACATCATCTGCACAGAGAAGAATAAAACAACGCAAGAGCATCGCAAATAAATTGTGCACCATGCTTTCCATTTCTAAACAACCTCTGATGTTAAAAAACTCATTAATGAAAAGAGAAATAAAACAGGACTGCACACATCCCCTTGTTTTACACCAGAGGTACACTGAATGTAGTCAGTCATGTTTCCTCTACACTGAACCTCAGCTTTAACACAGGAATGCATGCTAACTAGCATCTGAACAGTTTTCCATGAACACCAGCTTTTAAGAGAAAGGTCGGAGAATATTTCTCTCCACAGAATCAAGTGCTTTCTCATAATCTGTAAAAAACGATGTACAGCTTATGATTTCAAGAAAACTGTTTTTGCACCAAAGCCATCAAAGTAAACATATGATCCACAGTTGGATAATTGCACTTAAAACCTACCTGATATTCGCCAGTGATTTTATTACCTTCAACCCATTCCTGCAATCGGCAATTGATAATAATGCTGTATAGTTATTAGGATCATTCACGTTGCTTTTTTCATACAATGGTGGGACAATACTTTCCGTCCAATGTTCAGGATATATTCCATTATCAAATAAAGAATTGAAAAAGGTTACAAAAAAGTTCACAATCAGGTCAGTTTATTACAAGCAGCATACCTTCAACAGCTCACCAATTATACCGTCTGGTCCAGGAGCTTTACATTTCTTAGTTTTCTTGGAGCAAACATCACTTCCTCTTTTGAAATCAGACGACTTAAATAATCATCCTCTCCTTCATTATGATTTCCAACTATATCCCGCTGTTAGGTCTACGTCTTTAGTTGGAAGCGACTTAAAATGTTCATACCAGGTTTCAATACTGAGTTGTTCACTGGTTGTTCTCGTTTTAATGAAATTCGATGAACATTATTCCAACATTCTTTCTGATTTTCTATAGAAGCAATTAGTTCTGTCAGCAATGCCCAGAGAGAGAGAGAGAGAGAGAGAGAGAGAGAGAGAGAGAGAAAGAGAGTGACATAAAGAAAAGCGAAACAGAAATATAGAGAAAGCATGAGAGACAGAGAGAGACAGAGAGAGAGAGAAAGAGGTAAGGTAAGGTAATGTTGTTTATAGCCCAGCTGACCACAAAGGGGGCCACATCAGGGCTGTCACTATGTTAAAATCAACTCAACTCATCAAAAAAAAAAAAAAAAAAAAACCACCATCTTTCACACATCTCTTTAAATAAATCTTTCTAAAAACGCACCAGGAACTTTGTTAAAAATCTTTCTTTCCATATATCTTAGATCAGATGAAAATATTAATCTCTTTCAGAACTCCAAGATCACATCAGGTGGGACATCTCTGAACAAAGTTTTCATGGAGTCTGCTGTTAAATGTTTGTGTCTCACATCATGCAAGTCCCCAACTCTAACACTCTAAAAGAATATGTTTCATTGTGAGTGGTACATGACATGGAATGCACCACGGAGCTTCTTCACCTTTTAAAAGGTATGAATGTGAGAGACAGAGAAAAAGAGAGAGAGAGAGAGAGAGAGAGAGAGAGAGAGAGAGAGAGAGAGAGATGTATTATTTGTAGTGTAATTATTAAAATAAAAATGACTTTTACAAAAAAAAAAGCTGAAAAAAAAACCATGTTAACTTTCTGACAAACTTCAGAGGATTTACAGAATTCATAACCTTACATTATCCGATTGCTACTGGGAATTTCAAGTTGTAGTGTGATTGGTATCTTTTCTCTCTCTGTCCTCATATGTGACGGGTGGGTAAAGAAAAAGGGTAAAGGAAAGCTCCAAGGAGCTTTTTTCTTTCTGTATGCTTTCAAATACATGTTTACATTTTTTTGTCGTGTATCTGCGCTCTAATTTCCCTTTTTATTTGTTTATTTTTCCTCCATTTCTTTCGGTCCTTCAATTCAGAATCATACCATCCTACGCAAACAAAATGCAATTCCATTTGTATTTGCTACAATAATACAGGTATCATTGGCAACTGTTTCTGATTATGTACAGTATCTTTTTGGACTGAACAGAACATTGTTTTACAAACTGGGTATGGAATCCCGAAAAGTTTCAATTCTGAACATACAATAAAAAACCAACAACAAAAAAACCTTAAAAAGCAAAACGATCTGATTAGCAAAAGGGAAAAAAAACACAAAAAAAACCAGCAACACAGTTTCGAGCCTAGATGGCCATTTTGGGGAATATGGATGGGCGAGGGCGTGAGGGGAGTGCGGAGGGGTTTGAAGAGGAAGCGGCAGGAAAAGTAATGGCAATTTTCGTTCGTCGATTTCTACAGTCAAAGTTCATGTTATTTGCCGATCCCATTCATGATCTAATATATAAGGCAAGCCACAAAAAAAGAAAAAAAAAAAAACGAATCCACAGAAACCAACAAAAAACGACATCTGTGATCCATTCATTATGTCATACATAAGGCAAGCCACAAAAAAAAAAAAAAAAAAAAGAAAAGAACAGAAAAAAGAATCCACAAAAATCAACACAAAATGACATCTGTCAGAGCTACCAAGCGACACCTGTGTCATGTGTCAAAACTACCAAGCTAAACCTGTCTCACTGTGTCAACCGTGCCACACATGTCTCACTGTGTCATACCATGCTACGCCTGTGTCACTGTGTTAGAGCTACCATACCACACCTGTGTCAATGTGTCAGAGCTACCGTGCTACACCTGTGTCACTGTGTCAGAGCTACCGAGCTACGCATGTTTCACTGTGTCAGTACCATGCTATATATCTGTGTCACTGTGCAAGAGGTACTACCATGCTATGCTACACCTGTCTCCCTGAGTCAAAGCTACAATGCTACACCTGTCTCACAGCTTTGTTTTTTCCGTCCAAACGAGACACTTAGTGAAAGGGCCCAACAAACAAGGCTCACATATTTCTGATTCAACATTTTTGTTGCTGTAGTCCAGCAGCAGAGGCATGTATCAAACTTGTGTACTAGTTAACTAAGGAAAATTGAATTCCCAGAAAGTGATGACGTCATTTTTTTTGCACAACTGTGTGTGTGTTGTCATTGTTTGAATATCCCCTGACCACTTCTGTACAAGCTTTCATGCCGCATCTACATAATGTACAGGAAAATAAACCTAGTTGAGTTTGGTATTAAAAGAATTGTCGGGAATTCACCTATTCAGTCATCTCAAGATCACAGATATATTATATTTTTCATGACAACCACTAACTATCAAACTAACAGCCCCACTTGTAATGGCCGCTCAGCAATGTCGAACACATTGCTGCCAGACCGGCTTTACACAGACGACATTCAGTTCGCCGAGTACAGCACGGTTAGCTGGCTGGTGGGGAGCAGCCTGCAGAAAACACCCCTTTCTCTGACCTGCATTCACGGCTTGGCCTCTGCAGCTGCGGGCAAGCTGTAAACTCCCCTGCCTCTCAAAAGTAAGTAGCTTGCTCTGAACAGCCGTGGTCTCCCTGTGTCAGAGCTACCATGCTACACCTGTCTCACTGTGTCAGCACCATCATACACCTGTGTCAGAACCATCATACACCTGTGTCAGCACCATCATACACCTGTATCAGTACTATGCTACACCTGTGTCAGCATTATCATACACCTGTATCAGTACTATGCTACACCTGTGTCAGTACCATCATACACGTGTCAGTACCAAGTTACACGTCTCAGAGCCTACCACTTCCCACATCGGCCAACAGAGCTTCCCTCCTCCCCTCCCCCATCCAGCCATCCTCCTGTGCCCCCCTCCCCCCCCCCCCCCCCCCCTCCCCCCAACCCACTTCCCAAGCAGGCTGTGTGCCCCGCCGCCTGCTGCGGTCAGTCGGACAGGTCACAGCCTTCCCTCTCCGGTCACAGACTTCCCCCTCATCAGCTCGTCGCGGACCTCGGTGATGGCAAAGCCCAGCAGGTTCTGGCCCCGCCAGGTGCTCTGGTTCCAGGCCTTTGCGGTTGTCCTGGGCCAGGCCGATGCCCCAGATGGTGTCCATGGGGCTGGCCTCCACCAGAGTCTTGGGGTAGGTGGCGAACAGCTCCTCCTTCAGCTCCGGGTTCTGAGCAAACTGACAAGCAAACCACAGGCACGTGACAGGCACCAGACAGGCAGGTCTACCTCTAATGTTCTACTGTCAGGGGCACCCCTCTCTCCAACATCACGGACACATTTCATCATTTCCCGGGGACATTACAGAAACTGACAGCAACACAGGCATGTGACTGCGACAGAGAAGCCTATCCCCCCACTTGTTCTTCATTCAGGGGCACTGGTCTCTAGCATCCAAGACACATTTCATCATTCTGAGCAAACCAACGGGCAAGCCACAGAACGTCACATGACCGTCCAGAGAGGCCTACCCCCCAATTGTTCTCTACATTCAGGGACTCCAATCTCCAACATCAGAGACACGTTTCATCATTTTCAGGGATATTACAATAACCGACAGGCAACCACAGGCACGTGACCGTCCACAGAGGCCTACCCTCTATTTTCTACTTATAGGGACACCCATCTCTAACATCAGAGACACGTTTCATCATTTTCAGGGATATTACAATAACTGACAGGCAACCACAGGCACGTGACTGTGCAGAGAGGCCTACCTGCAATTGTCTATGTTCAGGGACACCCGTCTCTAACATCACAGACACATTTCATCATTTTCAGGGATATCAGAAGGAAATAATCTGCAGGGTGCTCCCATAGACCATCACGTGACCGTGGCCGTGACAGAGAAGCCTACCCATATGTTCTACTTTCTGGGTTACCCATCTCCAACACCAGAGACACATTTCATCAGTTTTAGGGACATTACAAAAACTGACAGGCAACCACACACACTGACACTGGAGAGGCCTACCTGTCTACTTTCAGGGACACCCATCTCCAACATCAGAGATGCATTTCATCCTTTTCAGGGACATGACAAGAACATTATCTACAGGTGCCGTTTTCACTCGTGACCCACAATACAAACAAAACACCAACACCAGAGACACATTTCATCATTCTCAGGGACATTACAAGGAAATAATCTGCAAAGTGTGTTTTCACTTGTGACCTGCAATACAAACAATAACACCTTGTCATAACTGAACACTTGTGAACTCACTTTCATTTACATTATGTACAAGAATATTTAAGTAGGGAGGACTACAGAGCCTGACAACACAGTGAACTTACCTAGATTTACATTATGAGGGGGGACTACTGAGACTGACAACACTGTGAACTAACCCTGATTTACACTACGGACAAGAATACAGGATAGAGGGGGGACTACTGAGACTGATGGATGGACCACCACACACAAGAAAAATCCGGTGATTTTGTGATTCTGCTTTTCAACAATTGAGCTGGCTGGGGTGGTGGTGGGGGTGGTGGTGGTGGTGGTTCTGTGCTCATCAGTCTCAACATGCCAGCGGCAGTCGTCTCTCCTGCCATGTTGGTTAGGGAAATCGCAGGCACAAACTTCACAAAATGCATGCCACTAGCCCGTCTTTCCTGGCTTGATGAATGGCCACTTGTCCGTGTAATGTTTGCCATTGTTTCGCAGCTGCTTTCTTCCTCAAGGGAGAAAGACTGTGCGGCGAACCTTCTTCCACCATCCTTTCAGACACCATTATGGTGCAAAAAACAGATGAGACTGAGTCTACTTTGCACATGCGCTACGAAGCACCAGCCAATCGGCAGCTGGCTATTGATTCCACCCCTGATTGGGCATTTTGGCTAGCAGCCATCTCGTCAATACTGGAGAAACACCAATACTGATAATGGTAACAGTAATCACATCAAACACCATGCTTACAAATTTCACAGTGATAATCTAACAACCAACAATGCTCCTACCAATGTATGCACATACACACACTCTCATGGCATGCACCAAATCCTCATTCAGAAATGACTTACTGAAGGGGAGGAGAGCACTGGGGGACACATTAACGCACACAAACCACAGCCAAGCTGAACCCACATCCACACTGAGATGGGGATACTGCCCAAAATCTAAACTTTTTTGTCTTTTCTTTTTGGCTGTCCCATCTTCAGTGGCACTGTACCCAATCCACTCATTCTGCTCCCCCCCCCCCCCCCCCCCCCCCCCCCCCCCACACACACACATCCACAGCCTGGCCTGGCCCGATGCAGCCCTTGCACAATCCACAGGGAGCAGTCTATGCTGGGTTGTCGAGAGGCAACCCACCGGAGGAGACACTGCACTGCCACCGAGTCACTCCAGTGATGTTCAGTGGCGCCTGTTCTGATCCAACATATGCAGGACACCACCTACTAAGCCTCCTACTGACGACAGTAATTGCTCAGTCACAGAACCAGTGTGAGAGAGCTCTGTCTTGGGAGGGTGCCAACATGCCCGTCCAACGACTGCCCCCATGAATTTGCCACCGCTCCCCAATCAAGAGAACACTATAAAGAGTCCACAATATAGAGTGAAGAACACTATAAAGAGTCCACAATATAGAGTGAAGAGAACACTGTAAAAAGTCCACAATATATGGAGTGAAGAGAACACTGTAAAGAGTCCACATTGTATAAAGTGAAGAGAACACTGTGAAGAGTCCACAATATAGAGTGAAGAGAACACTGTAAAGAGTCCACAATAAAGAGTGAAGAGAACACTGTAAAGAGTCCACAATATATGGAGTGAAGAGAACACTGTAAAGAGTCCACATTGTATGGAGTGAAGAGAACACTGTGAAGAGTCCACATTGTATGGAGTGAAGAGAACACTGTGAAGAGTCCACATTGTATGGAGTGAAGAGAACACTGTGAAGAGTCCACATTGTATGGAGTGAAGAGAACACTGTAAAGAGTCCACATTGTATGGAGTGAACAGAACACTGTAAAGAGTCCACAATATTGAGTGAAGAGAACACTGTAAAGAGTCCACATTGTATGGAGTGAGAGAACACTGTAAGGGGTCCACAATATATGGAGTGAAGAGAACACTGTAAAGAGTCCACATTGTATGGAGTGAAGACAACACTATAGAGACTCCACATTGTATGGAGTGAAGAGAACACTAAAAAAAGTCCACATTGTATGGAGTGAAGAGAACACTGTGAAGAGTCCACATTGTATGGAGTGAAGAGAACACTGTGAAGAGTCCACATTGTATGGAGTGAAGAGAACACTGTAAAGAGTCCACAATGTATGGAGTGAAGAGAACACTGTGGAGAGTCCACATTGTATGGAGTGAAGAGAACACTGTAAAGAGTCCACATTTAATGGAGTGAAGATAACACCGTGAAGAGTCCACATTTTATGGAGTGAAGAGAACACTGTGAAGAGTCCACATTGTATGGAGTGAAGAGAACACTGTGAAGAGTCCACATTGTATGGAGTGAAGAGAACACTGTGAAGAGACCACATTGTATGGAGTGAAGATAACACTGTGAAGAGTCCACATTGTATGGAGTGAAGAGAATACTGAAGAGTCCACACTGTATGGAGTGAAGAGAACACTGTAAAGAGTCCACATTGTATGGAGTGAAGAGAACACTGTAAAGAGTCCACAATATATGGAGTGAAGAGAACACTATAAAGAGTCCACATTGTATGGAGTGAAGAGAACACTGTGAAGAGTCCACATTGTATGGAGTGAAGAGAACACTGTAAAGAGTCCACATTTAATGGAGTGAAGATAACACCGTGAAGAGTCCACATTTTATGGAGTGAAGAGAACACTGTGAAGAGTCCACATTGTATGGAGTGAAGAGAACACTGTGAAGAGTCTACAATATAGAGTGAAGATAACACTGTGAAGAGTCCACATTGTATGGAGCGAAGAGAACACTGTGAAGAGTCCACATTGTATGGAGTGAAGAAACACTGTGAAGAGTCCACATTGTATTGAGTGAAGAGAACACTGTGAAGAGTCCACATTGTATGGAGTGAAGAGAACACTGTGAAGAGTCTACAATATAGTGAAAAGAACACTGTGAAGAGTCCACATTGTATGGAGTGAAGAGAACACTGTGAAGAGTCCACATTGTATGGAGTGAAGAGAATACTGAAGAGTCCACACTGTATGGAGTGAAGAGAACACTGTAAAGAGTCCACATTGTATGGAGTGAAGAGAACACTGTAAAGAGTCCACAATATATGGAGTGAAGAGAACACTATAAAGAGTCCACATTGTATGGAGTGAAGAGAACACTGTGAAGAGTCCACATTGTATGGAGTGAAGAGAACACTGTAAAGAGTCCACATTTAATGGAGTGAAGATAACACCGTGAAGAGTCCACATTTTATGGAGTGAAGAGAACACTGTGAAGAGTCCACATTGTATGGAGTGAAGAGAACACTATGAAGAGTCTACAATATAGAGTGAAGATAACACTGTGAAGAGTCCACATTGTATGGAGCGAAGAGAACACTGTGAAGAGTCCACATTGTATGGAGTGAAGAGAACACTGTGAAGAGTCCACATTGTATTGAGTGAAGAGAACACTGTGAAGAGTCAACATTGTATGGAGTGAAGAAAACACTGTGAAGAGTCTACAATATAGAGTGAAGAGAACACTGTGAAGAGTCCACATTGTATGGAGTGAAGAGAACACTGCGAAAAGTCCACAATATAGAGTGAAGAGAACACTGTGAAGAGTCCACAATATAGAGTGAAGAGACACTGTGAAGAGTCCACATTGTATGGAGTGAAGAGAACATTGTGAAGAGTCCACAATATAGAGTGAAGAGAACACTATAAGTATAAAGAGTCCACATTGTATGGGGTGAAGAGGACACTATAGAGTCCACACTGTATGGAGTGAAGAGAACACTGTGAAGAGTCTACAATACAGAGTGAAGACAACACTATAAAGAATCCACATTGTATGGAGTGAAGAGAACATTGTGAAGAGTCTACAATATAGAGTGAAGAGAACACTGTGAAGAGTCTACAATATAGAGCGAAGAGTCCACAATATAGAGTGAAGAGAACACTGTGAAGAGTCCACATTGTATGGAGTGAAGAGAACACTGTGGAAGAGTCCACAATATAGAGTGAAGAGAACACTGTGAAGAAACCACGATGCACAGAGTGGAAAGAACACTCTACAAACAGTCCATGATCTACACAGTGAAGACAACATTCTATAAACTGTCCATGATCTACACAGTGAAGAGAACATTCTATAAACAGTCCATGATCTACACAGTGAAGAGAACATTGTATAAACTGTCCATGATCTACACAGTGAAGAGAACATTCTATAAACTGTCCATGGTCTACAGAGTGAAGACAACATTCTATAAACAGTCTATGATCTACACAGTGAAGAGAACATTCTATAAACAATCCATGATCTATACAGTGAAGACAATATTCTATAAACAGTCCTTGATCTACACAGTGAAGACAACATTCTATAAACAGTCCATGATCTACAAAGTGAAGAGAACATTCTATAAACTGTCCATGATCTACACAGTGAAGAGAACATTCTATAAGCAGTCCATGATCTCTACAGAGTGAAGAGAACATTCTATAAATTGTCCATGGTCTACACAGTGAAGAGAACATTCTATATAAACAGTCCATGATCTACACAGTGAAGACAACATTCTATAAACAGTCCATGATCTAAACAGTGAAGACAACATTCTATAAACAGTCCATGATCTACACAGTGAAGACAACATTCTATAAACAGTCCATGATCTACACAGTGAAGAGAACATTGTATAAACTGTCCATGATCTACACAGTGAAGAGAACATTCTATAAACTGTCCATGATCTACACAGTGAAGAGAACATTCTATAAACAGTCCATGATCTACACAGTAAAGTAGAGAACATTCTATAAACAGTCCATGATCTACACAGTGAAGAGAACATTCTATAAACAGTCCATGATCTACACAGTGAAGAGAACATTCTATAAACAGTCCATGATCTACACAGTGAAGACAACATTCTATAAACAATCCATGATCTACACAGTGAAGAGAACATTCTATAAACAGTCCTTGATCTACACAGTGAAGAGAACATTCTATAAACTGTCCATGATCTACAGAGTGAAGACAACATTCTATAAACAGTCCATGATCTAAACAGTGAAGACAACATTCTATAAACAGTCCATGATCTACACAGTGAAGACAACATTCTATAAACTGTCCATGATCTACACAGTGAAGACAACATTCTATAAACTGTCCATGGTCTACACAGTAAAGACAACATTCTATAAACAATCCATGATCTACACAGTGAAGACAAGATTCTGTATCGAGTCCATGATCTACGGAGTGAAGAGAATACTCTATAAACAGTCAACAATCTACAGAGTGAAGACAACAGTCTAGAAAGAGTCCATGATCTACACAGTGAAGACAAGATTCTGTAAAGAGTCCATGATCTACAGAGTGAAGAGAACATTTTGTAAAGAGTCCATGATATACAGAGTGAAGACAACATTCTATAAAGAGTCCATGATCTACAGAGTGAAGACAACATTCTATAAAGAGTCCATGATCTACACAGTGAAGAGAACATTTTCAAAAGAGTCCACAATGTACGGAGTAAATAGAACATTCTGTAGAGAGTCTATAATGTACAGAGTGAAGAGAACACTCTATAAACAGTCCACAATCTACAGAGTAAAGAGAACATTAATTTTTGTAAAGAGTCCATGATGTACAGAGTAAAGAGAACATTCTATCAACAGAGTGAAGAAAGCATTCTGTAAAGGGTCCATAACGTACAAAGCATACAG
>JADBJO010012792.1:15000-16742 GCA_016801955.1 Conus betulinus | reverse complement strand
GGAAATGTCCCAAGGTGCTGGAGTGGCTCCACAGGCTGCTGCGACCAGTTCAGGCCAATATCACTACTGAACGTCGAAGGGAAAATCTTCTTCTCTGTTATGGCAGCAAGGCTGACCAAGTACCTCATGGAAAACAAGTACTTGGATGTGTCAGTCCAGAAAGGTGGCATCCCAGGCATGGCTGGCTGTGTAGAACACGCCACAATGATCTGGGACGCAATCCAAAGAGCAAAAAACAGAAAAGAAAAGAGAGACCTGGACGTAGTGTGGCTTGATCTGGCAAACGCATATGGATCTGTACCCCATGAGATGATACACAGTTGGCTCTTGAGATGTACCATGTGCCAAAGAACATCCACGACATGCTCAAGAAGTACTTCAATGGTTTCTCAATGCGCTTCTCAACCATGGAGTACACAACAGATTGGGATCACTTGGAAGTGGGCATTGCAATGGGCTGTGCAATTTTCCCCAATACTGTTCGTGTTGGCAATGGAAAGTCATCTTGAAAGCAGCAACAAGCAACGCAAGACAAACAGACCTTGGCGATGGATACAAGATGCCCCCCTCTCAAGGCCTTCATGGATGACACTGCAGTGATTTCATCCAGAGAAGACGAGACACGCCATGTGCTGGAGAGGATGGGACGACATAGTTGCCTCATCCAGAATGAAGTTCAAGCCAAAAAGAAATCACGGAGTCACGGAGTCTCTCACTGAGAAAGGAAAAGTGGCCGAATCTGTGGTCTTCAGTGTTGCCAACCAGGCCATTACAACAGTTACAGAAGAGCCAGTCAAGAGCCTTGGAAGATGGTATGATGATACGCTGAAAAAGACACACAAAGAGCAAAAGAAAACCAACAGATGTCGGAAAAGAAGGCTTGGAGACCATTGACCAATGTGGGCTCCCTGGCAAATACAAGGTCTGGTGTCTGCAGTTCATGCTGATACCCAAAGCTATGGCCTCCTCTGATGATATACGACATCTGCACCAGCATAGTGGAGGCAATGGAAATGGAATCCAAAATCAACAAGTTCACAAGGAAATGGCTTGGTGTCCCACCCCCTGTCTGACTGACATAGCGCTGTACTGTCGCCAAGCAAAGCTGAAACTACACCACTGAAATCCATCCTGGAGGAATACAAAGCAGGGAAGATCAGACTTCAAAGCATGTTGGAGGACTCAGGAGACAAGGTGGTAGAAGCAATCAAGCCCCAGCCGAAGACAGGCAGAAAATGGAAAGTTCAAGAGGCGATGGATTCTGCAAAAGAAAGTCTCAAAGATCAGAGAAATAACAGGACACACACAGACCAACAGACAAGGACTGGGGGTGACCAAAACTGAATGGGGGTGACCAAAACTGAATGGGGGTCAAAGACCAAAAGGAAAAAAGCAAAAGAGACATGATGATTCAGGAGATGAGAAAAAGAAGACCAAAAAAAAAGACTCCAAAAAAGCAGTCCAGCAGAGCCAGCAAGGGCAATGGACAACGTGGGAGAATGCGCTCAAAGAAGTCTCACTTGGAATGATATTTGGCACATGGCCCCTCTCAGGATCAGCTTCATTCTCATTCTGCATATGACCTTCTGCCCTCAAATGCAAACCTGGTGAAGTGGGGAAAAAAGACGAACGACTTCATGCCCCCTTTCTGCCATGAAAAACAAACAGTGGAGCATGTCCTTAGCTCATGTAAAGTAGCCCTGGCTCAAGGCCATGAACAAGGCACAACCAAGTGCTCAAAG
>JADBJO010012792.1:0-7500 GCA_016801955.1 Conus betulinus | reverse complement strand
ATAGGTAGGTAGCTAGATTGACAGATAAACAGACAGACATAGATAGATAGATAGATAGATAGATAGATAGATAGAGAGATAGATAGATAGATAGATAGATAGATAGATATAAGAGAGAGAGAGGAGGAGAGAGAAAACAGACAGACAGATACAGACACACAGAGACAGACAAAGAAGAGAAAGACACAAAGGCAGAAAGAGTAATCTCAACAGTAAAAGAAACACACACACAAATGAAATCCTACATTTTGGGAGCACGCCGAGTCCTCAACCCGATGTGAATCTTCCCGAACCTTTTTCAGCTCCAGCACCTCGCGCACCGCCTTCCACTCGCTGGGCGAGTTCAGGCTGACCAGAGCCCCACCCCTCCTCCGACACTCCTCCCCCGAGGCCTCAGGCCACGGCAGCTTCTCCGTCATCAGCTGATAGCACTTCCCGGCCAGCCACCACTGGGAGGTCCCACACATCGTGGAGTTGACGTACCAGCACGCCTCTTCGTCCTCCCCATCCACACAATCCCACTCGGCGTTACATGGGAACCACCTGCCATAATCCCGCTGGAAACCCGGCACCGTGCAGTTCCACTGGCTTCTGCCGCCGCCCGCTCGCTTCAGGTGCCAGACTGGCATGAAGAACTCGATGTTGAAACCCCGACAGCATCGCTGAAATGCACCGCTGATGAAGCGAAGGTGGACGTCCTCGCTGAAGTATTGGACAAAAGGTTTGTGGGCGCAGAGCTTGTCGAAGAAGTGTTGTTCGGTTCGTCCCCCCCACGTACACTGACAAGGAATCGAATCTACAGTCGGTAAGGGATAGGCGGAGCCATTTCAGAATGAGGAGGTGGTCAGGGGGGACGGTCAGAGAGGCCCAGCTATCCACAGCGGGGGGTAAGGGGTGCGTCCATCCCACAGAGGAGACTGAATGAACCCTGTCCCGTTTTGTGTGAAAAAGAAAATAGAATTCAAAAGTGTGTACGTGCAACTCGACTGGAATTGTCGCAGTATGACATGAGTAATATAGGTTATTCACGCTCAGTTTGATGTGCCCTTTGTTTTGAGAGAGATAGACAGACAGACAGACAGACAGATGGACAGACACACTGACAGTGAAAGTGGGAGACAGAGACAGAGAGAGAGAGAGAGAGAGAGAGAGAGAGAGAGAGAGAGAGAGAGAGAGAGAGAGAGAGAGAGAGAGAGAGAGAGAGAGAGAGAGAGAAAACAGAAACAGAGGGAATGAAATAATTTCCGACAAAGGTTGAGAATAAAATCGTAACAACACCGATTCCAATGCAGAGCCCTGGGGAACGCTACACACAAGGGGGCTTTGGGCAGACATGCAACCATCGATGACAACAACTAGTGACGGATGACACAAAACCAGTCAAGATCTTCCCCCTGAAAGCCAAAAGTCACTTTCAACCTCTTCAAAAGGATGGGATGATCCAGCGCGTTGAATGCTGCACTGAGTTCAAGGAAAGCAATCATGGAGATGAATATTTCATCGGCATTCGTCAGCAGAATGTCCTGAACATTGAGAACAGCAGTCTGTGTGCTGTGTGATCCTTCTTACAGTAGACTGACTAATTCCGAAAAGACGGTAATCTGATAAATGTCTCTGCAAACGTCTCAACACGATCTTCTCTAGGTACCTTGAAAACTAATGGTAGATTTGACGCAGGCCTTGTGTTAGCTCAGTACAGTTACAGTCACGCTTTTTCGACAGTGGTATGACAACAATTCTTAACTGGAAATCAATCTTGAATAAGTCCCACATGATCAAAAGCTGGGTTGACAGGTGTTTTAATAGTTTATGAATGAATGCAAAATGAATCGATGGGTGTACGTGCGTGTGAAAGAGAGAGTGTGTGTGTGTGTGTGGGGGGGGGGGGGGGGGGAGTAGAGAGAAAACACGCACCTGTTTTGTTTGAGGTGAACATCAAAAGCTCACTTCAGGTCGAACAGACTTTGGAACAATGTCAAAAGTAAAATCCAGTCCCAAGTAGTCTCTTCATACCCCTCGGATCTTTTCAAGGCAAAGAGCACACGATTGGAGTTGCTGAACACGAGACGAGGACAACAGGCATCCGACAACATCCAGAACACTTTATCACCATCACGTGCACAACAGTCTTTTGCCTCCACAGTAAAATCATAAATGCACGTCTGTGGCCTGACTTGAAAGCGAAAAATCATTCCAGGTAAGGTGGAGATGTAAATGTTACAGTGACTGAAATGTCCTCTCTTCAGTCCCCCAGTATCAGTCATGTAATCCACCCTCCCGTTGATCGCTTTGAACCGAACCTCGTGAGATCGAGTCAGACAGTGATCGATATCGGTTTGTCCAAGTCTAACGTATCCATATTCTGAGATGTTGACCGAAAGAGAGGGTGTGGCGGTGACGGTGTGCTTGGTCAAAAAAGTATCACTAGAATGGATAGATGTGGTGTAGACGTTGTACATGTTGTCTCCGGTGACGTTGTGAGGAATGGGAATAACGGCATGATGGGTATTCTTTTCCTGTGACTGACGGGTCAGATTCTGTGGTCCGCTGAGAGTGGACGCGTTGTTGACCAGATGGGACGTTTTCCAGCCAACACTAAATTCCAAAGCAATGTGTTCTGCTTGTAAAAATCAGAACAAACAATGACGTGGGAGTATCGTGAAAAAACATCTTGGCTAAACTTTTCACAAGACGTTTCACACACGCGCGTGCAAACACACACACACACACACACACACACACACACACACACACACGTGCGCGCGCGCGCGCGCGCGCGCGCTCACACATCCGCCTCCCCCTTTCTCCCCTCCCACACATACGTTAGGACAACGCTGTGTTCACGCCAAATCAAAATCCGCGTAATACCTCGACGAAAACAAACAAACTGCATTGTTGCCATTTGTATATGCGTGTGTATATGCGTCCGTGTGCGTTTTCGAGTGTGTGTGCGTATGTGAGTGTGCGTGTGCGCGCGCGCGCGCGTGCGTGCGTGTGTGTGTGTGTGTGTGTGTGTGTGTGTGTGTGTGTGTGTGTGTGTGTGTGTGTGCGTGTGTGCGCGCGCGCGCGCGCGCGCGCGCGCGCGTGTGTGTGTGTGTGTGTGTGTAAAACGGTATCTTACATCATCAAACTGGTCATGAATTCTTACAGAAAATGTATGAATAAAATGAGAGAAAGAAAGATAGGAGGGGTGGGGAGGGTAAACGTCAGAATCTCTCAGTCAAGTTTTGAGGTTAGGAAGATACGTGAACAAGAGTCATCAGAACATTCTCCGGGTCGACTGATGACGCTGAGATCGATTTCAGGCCGTATTCTTACATCTGGAAAAATAATCCATATACTGAGTGAGTAAATGAATGAGTGAGCGAGCGAGTGACTGAGCGAGCATGTGAATGAGTGGGTGAGTAAGTGATTGATTGATTGATTAATTGATTGCTTCTTTAATTAATTGATCATTAAGTAATTGATTATCATTGACTCATTGATTGGTTGGTCGGTTGGTTGGTTGGTTGATTAACTGATTGGTTGGTTGATTAATTGATCAATATCGTTCTAATTAAATAATATAATGAATAAATCAATGAAAATCAATGAATCAATCAATGAATCAAATAATCAAGCAGTCAATCGATTGATTCGTCACGATCTCTCTCTCTCTCTCTCTCTCTCTCATGTCATCCGGCAGCGCAAATTCCAAAAAGGTAATGCCAAAAGTCGTCATACATGGCAGTGTTTTTTTCAACATGAACTGGTTTCACAGGTATGTCATGCCAACAATTGGGATATGGGGGGGGGGGGGGGGGGGGGGGGGGGGGGGGGGGGGAAGTCATCCACTGCGACCTTGCAGTGGCATTTTCTCCACGGCAGTCAATCCTGTGGGTTGCCTCAAGACGACTGCATTTTGCCCACGGCAGTCAATCCGGTGGGTTGCCTCAAGACGACTTGACATGACTGCTCCCTGTGGATTGCCTTGTCATGGGCTTGTGGCAGACCAAGTCGGGCTGTAGCTGTGGACAGGGCGGTCGGAATGAGCGGCTGGGATGTAACGCCACCAAGGTGGCACAGAAGACGTGACAGCAATGAATAAATACATACACATATAAAAATAAACAGATAAATAAATAGATAAAAAGATAGATTAATAGACACATGAATACATAAACAAAATACACAACATTTTGACCAAAAAACCTGCTGAACCAACAAACCAAACTTCCATAATAAATGAATAAATAAGATAAAATAAAAACCCCGCTGAATCAACTGAACAAACTTCCATTAAAAAAAAAAAGGCTGAAGGTGATTCAGGGCTGCTCCCTCGAAATTTTGGGCGCGGATGATTTGTGGTCTGGATCCGGATCAACCTGCCAATCCAAGATAAACAGGTATGCAGGGAGAATACCATTTCAGTCCATACCACGGGCGGAAAAAGTGGATGCTGGATCAGTTCACATCAATGACGATATTATTACAAATCTTTTCCAGTGAAAACGATCGCAATGAAGTCTGGGGACCATACTGACAGCGTAATACGAAAGCAATATATCTTTATGGAATATCAAACTTACTGGCTGGCTCTGTCATTTCACTTCTTGAATGGCGATCCAAGATGAAAGCACGAACCTTTCTCGCTAGAAGAAGTGGGAATGAGTGCGACTCGCATTTTGCGCCTCTGAAGTGACATGGCTGAGCAAGTTTCAAAGTGAGGCGTCTGCAGAAAGAAATGGAACCAACATTAAAAGAAAAATATTCTATTATTACTCCTCCGAACAAAAGGGAAAAGCATATTACAAGACAGAACACAACGCGTTTCGGCCTCTTTTCTTTCAGCAGGCAAGACAAACAACATTAAGGACAACGACTCATAGTTGCCAAGCAGACCATGGTCACCATGCACCCCCCCCTCCCCCCCAGGACTTAACCTAAGCGGATCCACAATGTACCTTAGGGACCACTGAACACGTTTCTGGTTGTTCCCAAGAAAATAACTCATTTGGACTATGAGTTATGGTCCTTGATTTAAGGGTACCCCCTTGTATGCTGACCACAATCATCAATTTCAGTCAAATGTAGCTCATGTGAATGACCAGAAATCCACGTTTCTGTTACTTTTGTAACTAAATCAATGACTTGCCATCTTAAAAAAACCTTTTGTGTAGTCCAATATAGTTATATCTTGGCTTCAGGGAAGCGTTATCTACTGAAACCGTCATTTTCACAATACGGACTGTATGTCATCTGCGATACATTGAAATTGATAGAAAGCAGGGCTTTTGGGGGGGGGGGGGTTTTTTTCATACACACAATAATGCCTTTGGGTCATTCAGGCCCAATTAGGACTTCCTAGTCCCGTTTTTTTATAGGTATAAAATTAAATATATCTCGTATACCCCCTAAATATGCGATTTCGACAAAAACGACAAAGCACGATTTAAACAGAACAAAATTGTTGTTATTTGCAACAAGCATCGCTGTAAAATAAAATGAATATGTTGTGGTGAAATTCAACAGTAATATGACAGAATTTGCTGTTCTAGATGTTGTGATTATTTTACAAAATTAACGAATTTCTACATTTCATATGTATATGTATAATAATACCAGTACTACTTGGAATCGCACGCATTTGCATCTTAACCAAACAATGGTTTGATTTGCAATACCAATGTTCTTTGTTGTGTTTTACTTTTTTGAGCAGGTGAATGAATTATCTGGTGTAATGATCAACTGAACTTGGCGGCAAGAAAGCGAAAAGATGAAGACAGCCCTGTTGGTGAAGTGTGTGTCATTCATTTCAGCGATTCTAACAAGAGATCATTTGTTCACCTCTCTAACTGCAAAGGACCTCAGAATAGACTGATAAAACTTCAAGACATTTGCAAGAAAAGACTATTGCAGCTGACTGGATTCTCCATATTGGATGGAAGAGGCTTGCAACTGCATTCAGATGATTTACGGCCAGAATACGGCTGCCATCGTGACTGTTGCCAAAGGTTCGCTGAAAACCATACAGACTGGAATCATCTTCAGAATCACAAACAATACCTCTAGAGCAAAGACAGTCTGGGCGTTCTTCTGGCTCAGTGGAAACAATTAACTTCAAACCAGACTGCACATTTTGTAACAAAGAGGGGTTGAAAGAAAAAAAAAATCACAGAATGCTTGGACAACTGAACCTACATCAAGTTTGAGCGTGAAGGATGGAGCACAGTTCCTGAATTTGCTGAGCACAAAAAAGACGAGAAACTATTGTGCAGAATCAGAGGATTTGCACTGTTTGTCTGTGAAGCACATTATCACCCTTCCTTTCGTAAGAAGTATGTCAGAGATCCTGCAGCATGGAAGAGTAAAGAATGTGCGTCAAAGAGAGATCAGCAAAACCTGGAAAAGTCACACAAGGCAGCATTTGACAGAGTCTGTTTAAGAATTGGAAGAGAGGTGCTTCAGCAGCAGAAGATATTGGACTGTCAGACCTGTGTGATAATATACCTCTGCCTTGAACGAGACAGACAGACCCAAATTATAGGGCTGAAAAGCTATGGCAGAAGTAGGAGAAGAGTGACACATTATAGGGCTGAAAAGCTATGGCGGAAGTAGGAGAAGAGTGAGAAATATGGGCACAGATTGTCATTTGCTTCACCTCACAGAAAAGGTGGGGACTTCAGTCTTTGACTGTGTACAGCTCAGAAATGAAAAACTGACAGAGCTGTCATTCTAGCGTACGAGCTTGACTCAACCGACATGCTGAAAGGTGTTGCCCTGTATCTACGGACAGTGATAACAGAGGCCTTCAAGAAATCAGAAAGTTTTCCATGGCCACCAACCGTTGAAATTCTACAGCAACGTGATATCCTACCACACGATCTTCAGGGATTTCTTAACTATCTCAAGGCTGGCCAAACACAAGACCACACTTAAAAAAGTACAAGGACTACCACTTCACTTGGTCAGGACATCCTCAGACCATCACTAAGGGTCACTGGAAGCTGCCAAAACGCATTCTTTTGTGCGTGACATTGCGTCACCTATTCAGAAGTGAGCAGCTTTTGACCATGATGAACAAGTTTGGACATTGTGATACTTACCGGTTCACACGTGAACTAGAAACTGCAGTTGCAAAAGCCATGAATGAATGTTCAAGTGTCTTGACTTCTCAAATTCTTCTGAACCCATCAGCACCATCTGTGTTTCATTCAGAGTTTGATAACTTCAACATCTTCCTGAGCAAACTAGAAGGGCAGGCGTCCCACGGTTCATGGCATTATGCTTCAAGAAGTCACAGATGAGGAGCATGGAGTAGCTCAACTGCACCTGGCTTCAGTGCCAAGGACAAGAGAGCAGACTCTTCAGATCTCACAAGAAGAACTCCCAGAGTGCTACATGACTTCAAGAAAGATCCCAAACTATCCATGCCAGAGGTTCTTTACCCCAACCATCTTACAGCAGCACATCATTCTGATGGGCACCTTTCACATTGTGTGTGCCTATCTTAAGACGGTT
>JADBJO010012791.1:52500-55879 GCA_016801955.1 Conus betulinus | reverse complement strand
CAAAATGACGCCCTGGGAGTTAAACTTGTGTCTCTCCGTGTCTCTGTCTGTTTGACTCTCGTATTGCCTCACGGTTTATCTGTTCTATCTCATGGTGTGTTACGTTTTTTTTTTTTTTTTTTTTTTTTTTTTTTTTTTTGTCACGTTCTTTGGGATATTGCTTTTGGCCAATTCCCTTGTTCATTACTGAAATGCCATTAAAAAATACTGAAGACGTCTTATGTTTCATGTTCAATTAGTGATTACAGGATCTAATTATCATCTTAACTTACTCTTGACGTCTTTCTGACACGATAACAATAGTGTGTGTGTGTGTGTGTGTGTGTGTGTGTGTGTGTGTGTGTGTGTGTGTGTGTGTGCGTGTGTGTGCGTGCGTGCGTGCGTGCGCGCGCGCGCGCGCGTGTGTGTGTGTGTGTGTGTGTGTGTGTGTGTGTGTGTGTGTGTGTGTGTGTGTGTGTGTGTGTGTGTGTGTGTGTGTGTGTGTGTGTGGTGTGTATATGTGTGTGTGTGTGTGTGTCATCAGCAACACGGTGCCGCAGACCAAACGGGCCTGACGAGGCAGGAACTGACACAAGTTGCTGCTTTCTATCGTAGCTTCCGTGTTGTCTGCTTCGCCGTCCGTTCAAAGCAATCCAACATATTCATAGACTATGGACGACAAATTCAGAACCCAAGGAATAATATGAAGCATGTCACATTGGATAATGTTGTCGCTGTATGACAGTGTTGGTGATCAAATCGGAGAATTAACCTGCAGTGAACGAGTTTGTGTCCTATTTTTCTCTATTGCGATGAGAAACACCACACAACATGAACTATTTTTGTCATGACTGAACAGCAGGCGTTTGTCTGTTTACACCTGTTGATGTGATTCTTCAAGACTATCTGAGGGGAGAACTTGGTCTTTGAAAAGGAGTACCAAACACAACTGGATTTCCTCCTCGCCTGGCTGTCGACATGAGCTCTGGATACGATTTTCGATGAAAAAAAATCTCTGTGGAAACGGACCAATAATGTCTATACATTTTCAGTTGTATTTATCAGAGACATGGAGTCATGAACAATATTTCGATCGGGAAGTCTGAATTTCGTAGAGTGACAAATAGCGCACAACTCCGACAGTGATACAAAGTGAAACGAACGAAGAAGGCGACTGTTCCAGACAGGTAGGCATCGTCAGTCATGTCGTAGAGTTGCAGGCTTGTGCAAAAAAAAACATCGCAAGCATGCGATCCACAAAATGAGAACTTACGGACTTGACTTGGAATGTACGTTTTTGATTCGACAGTTTTTCTCACAAACTTTTGGGAGTTCAAGAAATAGTCCAGGTTTGGTCAGTGGAAGATGAAAAATGGCGCCAAAACTGATTGTGCGAGATACCAAAATAGGGAAAATAAGGGCCTTTTAGTCCAAGCCATAAGACACATACATTGTTGTGAATTTAGCGACGTATACACAATATGATATAGGTTCCGAGGCACTTACATGTTAAAGAGTTGACACAAAATAATCCAGATTCATCAATCAAGGGAGGTAAGGGGGAAGGGTAATTCCTGAACAAACCATTTCAACTGGCAGGCGAAGGATAAAAAAATGGCGCCAAAATCGATCGTGCAAAATACCAGTTTAGTTTAGAAATTATGGGCTTTTCGGCCCAACACAGTTGTGAGGAATAAAATACACTCATTTGTGTGACTTCAACAACATAGACATAGCAATGATGTACATATAGGTTCTGAGGCATTTCCCATTTGAAAGAGTTGACACAAACTAATCCAAGATTGATCAATCAGGGGAGGTAAGGGGAAGGTAACTCCCGAACAGACCATTTCATCTGCTGAGGTCACCACGAGAGAGGTGCCATTTGAGCACCTGACTACATAGACCTTCACGTGCTGATTTTATTTGTCAGTTGTTCCTGTTGATATTAGTTCTCTCTGAAACACATTGCTCCCTGTGGATTTGTTGTGGCTGAGGCTGTGTCCGGATGAAGTAGAGTGTGGTTTGTGTATGGGAGAGCAGCGTGGCCAAGAATGCACAGAACGATGACACGTAACAACAGCAACAGCAACCACCACAGTAACAACGTCAGCCACCACCACCACAAAATATAGGTTCAACAGAACTAAATCGTTCCTCTTTTTGACAACCCTCCCTGGTTCCCCTCTTCATACTTATTGTCCATAGTCATTCTCTCTAATTCAATACAATCGCACTCATTATCAATGCAGTTGACTATTACGGACATAGCGAAGTGAGGAGAGAGAGAGAGAGAGAGAGAGAGAGAGAGAGAGAGAGAGAGAGAGAGAGAGAGAGAGTGAAAAGAATCGTCGTGTTTGTCTTTTCATGAAAAAAGTTAAGTTTGTAGTGTATAAACATTGATTTGTAGTGTAGTAGTTTCTTTCTCAACCAGTTTATGAACCCGAGAGAAGAAAAAAGTTAAGTAATCGTTTACAAAGACCATGTATAAACAGCTTTTTTGTGATAAGAGAAAGAGACAGACGCAATTGACTATTACGAAAGTGAGGAGAGAGAGAGAGAGAGAGAGAGAGAGAGAGAGAGAGAGAGAGAGAGAGAGAGAGAGAGAGAGAGAGAGAGAGAGAGAGAGAGAGAGAGAGAGGTGAAAAAAATACTTTGTAAAGAGAAACCCAGTTGGGTGCCTAATGATAATGATGGAGAAATGAACGATAATGACATGTCAAACACGAACGATTTATGTAATATAGTGTCTTGTACTGATATTTGTTCTAAAGTAAGAGTCATAAGAAATGTTGGCGCACAAAAGAATGTGACTATGGAAGGAATCACCCTCACACACACACACACACACACACACACACACACACACACACACACACACACACACACACACACATATATATATATATATATATATATATATATATATATATATATATATACATTTTCCCATTTACTTTATCTTCATTTTTTTCCTCTCAATTTCTAATCTTTGCCAAGTCATTACTATAATGATGGAAGAATTGTTAACCTGCACTTGTTTTCCCCCACTACTTAATTGTTCAGCATTATATTGTTTGGTCAATCAGTGGGTGATTGCATCTCTTAGGAGATCCAAGGAAAGGTTGTTCTGCACAATTCTTAGCCACTGACAATGCTTTGGGTTATTGAACAGCAGAGCTGACCACTCAGACTGTTCCATATCTTTTAATCTCCCTTGCATCCTTAAATGGATCTCAAGCATAGGCTCAAAGACTGTACCTTACATTTTATACTGTTTGCGTAATGTTTTTAGTTTTCAACAACTTTTTTTTCCTCTCCACACTTTCGTTTTGTTTAATTCTACTACCTTTCGCTGGCTGCTTTGGGGGTGCTGTTGGATTCTTTTTCGAACCCTTGG
>JADBJO010012791.1:32500-50000 GCA_016801955.1 Conus betulinus | reverse complement strand
GAAAAAAAAAAGAAAAAAAAAAAAAAGAAAGAAAGATAGAATGAAGGAAGGACGGGAGGAAAGAAAGAAAGACAGAGAGAGAAAGAAAGAAAGAAGAAGAAGAACAAAAAAGTCTTCCAGGCTTGATGACATAAAACGAGAGACCACTAACTACGTATAGGCGATGACGTATGACAAGACAGACGTCAAGGGAGGATTAGGGTAGCATGGGGTAAAAAAACGCCCCTTTAAGCAAACAACGCTGCAACTTTCCTTGAAGGCACAGAGAAATGAGTGGAGGTTCAGACTCCCCGGAGAAATGCCTTTGCTACAAACTGCCTCTGACACACATTGATACAAATAAAAGAAAAGTACTGGTAGGTGGGGAAAAAATGGCCTTCTTGCCCCACACACGGGGCAAAACGCCCGCACACATGGGGCAAATCGCCCACAGTAGGCGTTTAGCCCCATGAGTGTAGGTGTTTTGCCCCGCAATTAAAACTTGCGGAAAACAATCAAAAACTGCCACCACTAAATAGCTGAAGGAATTATATACATGTTTTGTACAGCTATCATGTCTTTCAGCTGTTAGTATCATGTCCAACAGATTAGTCATCTGAATAACAGTTGTGACAGATGAATGTAGGAAGTCCTCCTTCAGTGCATTCCTCATGGGCCCAGTGACGGCAGGACTGGCATTCTACCCACACTTCTCCTGGTCTGCTGCAACTGTGTGGTTCACAGCAGATGATACAGGGCCAGTCCTCCTCTTCCTCACTGGTATTTTCCTCAGCTGTCGCTGGCCGATTCTTTCTCTCCTGTCCAGTCTTGGCCTTGTTCCTCTGTTTTCACGGTTGTTTTTTGGTGAATGTTTTCTCTGCATACTTTTCTGCCAGAGCAGCTTTGCATTGCGATGAGGTCAGCAGTGCTGCAGACTCAGTTCTTCTCGATCTTGGCCTCTTCACTGGCAGCTTTGGAAGAGGGGATAAGCAGTGGATGGTTTCCCTTATCCCCTTGGAGGTTGCTGAGGCAGAGAGCTGCCTTTGGACTTTTGGACTGGACAGGGAAGATAAGATGCGGCCGTAGTCGGGCTGTTTGGTTCTTCCGTATGCGTTCTTGAGGCCGAGGCCGATCACAATTGTGGTGGCCAACATCGTGGCCAACGCGGGTAAACTGGACGGTCAGGTGTGGTGCGAGTGGTTGGTTGTGGGCTTTCCATACCGTTGTAGCACCTGGCGCTGGTTATCTGTCACCACAACGGACCTTGAGAACTTTGCTTGCTGTCATGATCTCCAACGCCCCAGGCAGGGAGGACGGCTCTGCCATGGCAGTGATCCCTTCATCCAAGCCATGCAGGTAGATCAGCATTGATGGTGAGCATAATCATTGTAGTGGTCATGCATGTAGTTCTTCATCTGGCAACAGTCTGGTAGAGGTTTCGTTTTCTGCTGGAAAGTCGTCTGTTGAACAGTCTGCACTGGGTGGCTGGTGGAAAGGGAAATGTTCTCACTGGAGGCGTCAGCTGTTGTTTCTGCTGATTTGTGATTGGAGGGCTCCTCTTCTTGCTCATCTGTCACCAGTGCCCCTTCATAGTCGGCGTCAGTGAAGGCGTTGGGATCAAACGGCCACAGACCGCAGGTTTTGAAGCCATGGACGGCTCTTTCAGGCAAATCTGTCCTCAGGAAGGCTTTCCAGAAAGACCAGCCAGCCATGTCATAAATCAAGATCCGTCGTCCTGGATTGGACACCATCCAACTGTCAGCTTCAGCGTTGAAAAGCACTCTTAGAGGCCTGAAAACAGGGTCTGTGGAACGGTTTCATTTGTGCCTGCTGTGACGGGGCAGAGTTAGCAGTTTTTTATTCTATGCTCTCGACAGAACTCTATTGCTTCCAGAGTCTTGTGGCTATGATGTCCGTCCAGCAGGATGAGGTGAGGGTCATGGCGAGAGCAACCAGTGACCTTGGCGAAATGATGGAGCCAATTTAAGAACAGTTCAGAATCTGTCCATTCGCTTCTGATGGTGCGTCTTTCAAGAGTGTGTCTGTCATTCGCTTTCCAGGAAAAATAGACACAGGTGGCAGAAAGACGCCCTGCTGTGCTGCAGGCACACACGACGTCATCAAAGTTCCACGTTCAGCACTCGTGGCCTTCCCGACCTGCCACATGCCTTTTTTGAGGCCAATATCTTCCTGGACTTTTACACGGTTGTTAATCCAGTCTCATCCATATTCCAAATTCAGGATGGTGTGTAATCATGATTACCAAACATTCTTTGTACATCTGAAAAAAATGTTGCATTTGAGGCTTGTTGAAACCTGCAGCGCGAGCTAAGCTAGTTGCCTGAGGCTGCCGAATGCTTAGTCCATGGCGCATGAGAAAACCCCTGCACCCAGTCTTGTCCTGCCATTCGTGACTCCTTGTGGAATGGGTGGCTGATCCCCGCTCTTTCTGCGACATCAAAGGCAAGACGTTGCATGTCCCGCATCTTCAGACCAGAGAGTCGTCTCTGCATGTCTAGACCATGGGTCTTCAGCTGTGACTCCGCGTCAGACAGCAGGCCACTGCGATATCTTCCAAAATTCAGCGTTCCACGTTCAGCCACCTAACGGTCCCTGTGACGCCAAAGAGTACGTGCAGGAACACCAAACTCTTTACTGGCTCGTTATAGGTGAACTCCCTCAGAGACGGCTTTCAGTGCTGCTCCCAAGTTGTGCTGGCTATACTTGCTCCTCTCAGATTTCCTTTGGCAGAGTCTCACCATTTTCATCTGAAAAAAAAAAAAAAAAAAAAAAAAAAACCACGCAAGCAACACTGTTAGTATTGTCGTCACTCACTACCAAACTAGTTCCATACAAGCATACATACCTGGACACCCAGGCGCATATATTCATATAAACACGCATGCTCAGGCATACACACATACAGACGCACACAAGCATGCATACACACACACACACACACACACACACACACACACACACACACACACACACACACACACACACACACACTCACCACACACACACACTCTCTCTCCAGTCGTCACTTACCACCAAATTTACGAGAAAACCAAGTATGGAGCAAAAGGCCCAATGAACGGGGCAAAAAGCCCACCATAGGCGTCTTGCCCGGTGAAGGTGTGGGCGTTCGAACCGACACTGACCTACTGTTAACAGAACGGTCAGACAGCGGGAAAGAGGGGAGGGGAAAAAACTGGCGCCAGCATCACTGGCATTTTCCATTTCATTTGTTGCATGTATGAATGTACTTAAAGTGAATTCATATAAGAAATTACTGAAAACAAGCCCCAAAGAAACAAATAAGTTTGTAAAGCTTACCGTTTAGTTGGGAGTTCTCTTGTGTCCTGTCAGAAGTGTCTTCTTTGTTCAGGATTCAGGTCAAATATCACGTGATATGCTACATCACATGTTCTCCGAAATACGGGGGATGGGCGTTTGACCCCACCTAGGCTACTTGCCCCATGCTACCCCCTAGGTGTTCCAAGGTGGTAAGTATTAGTATATGAGGGTTCAATCACCCCCCATTTAGGGTCTCATGTGAGGATCTCATCAGTGCGCATGCGCAGAGATATGTGCCGTCGTATCAGGGATTATGATAGAAAGAAAGAAAACAAGAAAAGAAGGAGAAAATATAAAAAAATGAAAAGGAAGAAAAAAAAAAAAGAAAGGAAGAAAAGAAAAGGAAGAAGAAAAGACAATAAAAGAAAGGAATAAAAAAAAAAAAGTAACAGAAAGAAAGATGGAAAGAAAAGAAAAGAAAAGAAAGGGAAGAAAGAAAAGAAAAGAAAAGAAAAAAAGACAGACAGACAGACAGAAAGAAAGAAAGAAAAGAAAGAAAGAAAAAGAAAAGAAAGAAAGAAAGAAAGACAGACAGACAGACAGACAGACAGGACAGAAAAAGAAAGAAAGAAAGAAAAAAAAAAAGAAAAAAAAAAAAAAAGAAAGAAAGAAAAAAGAAAAGAAACAGAACAAAAATCTTACAGGCTTGATGACACAGAACGAAAGACAAATAAATAAATACGTAGAGTCAATGACGTATGACAAGACAGACGTCAAGGGGAGGACTAGGTGTCCCATGTGTGGTGAGTAGTGTTGTTCGTCCTTCGATTTCCATGATGACCATGACGGTCACCAGATGGAAGATTGCTGAGTGTGGGTCCGCAGGTGGCTGATGAGGCTGATCTGGGCCCGGAAGGAACACCCACATGTGGGTGGGTGCTAAAGTGGAGGTGGAGGTAGCTCTGGCCTTGCGTGCGGCTTTCTTTCTCTCAGCTTCTGCTGTGTGTCTCTTCTCTGATGTACAGACATCCTTTGTGATGCTGCTTCACCAGGCTGGGCGGACCAGGGCAAGCGACTCCAGGTGATGAGTGACACTTTGAGGCAGTCCTTGAAACGTTTCTTCTGCCCCCCCCCCAATTTGCGCGCTTGCCCTGAATTAGTTCTCCGTACAGCCGTTGTTTCGGCTGTCGACTATCTGGCATTCTGACGATGTGGCCAGCCCATCTGGCTCGGGATTTCTGAAGGAGAGAGTAGATGCTGGAGATGCCGGATCTCTCCAAGACCTCAGTGTCTGGGACTTTGTCCTGCCACTTGATGTGTAGGAGTCTGCGGAGACAGCTGAGGTGAAAATGGTTGAGCTGTTTGGTGTGTCTGCTGTAGACAGTCCACGTGTCACTGGCATAGAGGAGAGTGGTTAGTGCCACCGCATGGTAGTCCTTCAGCTTGGTGGTAACGCTTAGACCTCTCCACTCCCAGACATTTTCACGGAGTCTCCCAAACACAGAGCTGGCTTTGACAATCCTGTTCCTGACCTCTGCATCAATGTTCACAGCTCGTGAGAGTGTGATGCCCAGATAGGTGAAGTTGTCAACTGCCTGTAAGTTCTGCCCCTAGGGTTTACGTGCGCAGGCAGGCTGATACACCATTTCGGTCTTTTTTGGTGCTGATGATGGTGAGACCGAAGTTGTCGCATACTCGTGAGAGTAGTCCATTTTGCTGCATCATCATCTGCTCTGTGCTGGCATTGACGGCGCAGTCATCAGCAAACAAGAAGTCCCTGATGACGGTCTCTTTCACCTTTGTAACAGCCTGCAATCGCTTGAGGTTGAACAGCTCACCGTCAGTTCTGTATCTGAAGTGTATACCACCCTGGCAGTCACGGAAGGCATCAGCATGGCGGATGCCATGCTGAAGAGTGTTGGGGCGAGAACGCAGCCTTGCTTTACGCCGTTGATTACTGGAAAGGCTTCTGACTCGTCTCCATCATCCAGTACTTCACCATCATGCCGTCGTGGAACTGTCGTACGATCGTAATGAACCAGCTGGGACAGCCAAATTTCTCCATGATCTTCAACAAGGTATCTCTGCTGACCGTATCGAAGGCCTTGGTCAGATCAACAAAGGTCACAAACAGATCGCTCTGCTGCTCTTCCACGTTCAACACGAAAGCCCACACTGCCTATCTGGAGGAGACCCTGCTCAAGGTGTAGTAGAAGGCGGTTGAGCAGGACACGAGCAAAGATCTTCCCAGCTATGGACGAGAGAGAGATGCCACGGTGATTGTCGCAGGACTGCGGTTGCCTTTTCTCTTGTAGATGTGGAGAATGATCTTTCAACTGTTGTGGGACCCTCTCTTCATTTCACATGGACAGGAAGAGCTAAGTCAGCTTCTGTGTCAAGGCTGAGCCTCCTGATTTGTAAACTTTGGCAGGAATTGCATCAGATCCTGGCGCTTTGCCACAGGAAAGTTGTTTGATTGCCTTTCTGACTTCTTCTTCTGTGGGAGGGAGGGGGGGGGGGGGGTATGTGTCAAGGTCTTGCCTGATCTCCACTTGAGGTAGGCCTGCAATGGCCTCGTCGTTGATTGAGGCAGGGCGGTTGAGAACCTGGTTAAAGTGTTCAGCCCATCTCTCCAGAATCTGCTTCTTTTCTGTCAGCAGCTGGGTCCCATCTGCATTGAGCAGTGGGGAGGAGCCGGAGGACTGGGATCAATACACAGTCTTCGGAGCGTCATAGAAACGCTTGGTGTCATGACTGTCTGCGTAGCCCTGGATTTCATCGGCCTTTTTGCTGAACCAGGCCTCCTGCATTACGCGAAGCCTCTTCTGCACTTTCTGTTTTGCGCTGGTGAAGACATCATTCTTAGCTTGTGATGTGGGGTCATTCTGAGCTCTGAACCGCTGGTGTTTCTCTGACAGCAGTGTCTGCACTTCTGCGTCATTCTCATCAAACCAGTCTTGGTTTCTACGGGTGACTGGTCCGAGGTGTTCGAGGGCAGTAGAGTGTATCACATCTCTGAAGGCCTCCCACTGCTCTTCAATGCTGCTGTTGTCATCCTCTCGTGTCTTGGGTAGCCTGCCATCTAGGTCATTGGAGAAATCTTCTGCAACTTTACTATCCTTGAGCTTGGAGACGTTGAGCCTCTTTGCACTCTTCTGACCTTGGGGTCTTCGCATGAGCAAATATGCGGAGTTTAAACTTTGACACGATGAGGCGATGATCAGTCCAGCAGTCAGCACCACACATGGCCTTCGTCACTCTCTTGTCTCGGGCATCTCTCTTCCTGGTGATGACATAATCAATCAGATGCCAATGATTCGAGCGTGGGTGCATCCATGATGTCTTGTTGCGGACAGGGAGGCGGAACAGAGTGTTGGTGATGACAAGATCATGAGTAGCGCACATCTTGAGAAGCAGGACACTGCTGTTGCAGTTGCCAGTACCGTGTCTCCCAATGATCCCTCCCCAGCTCAGGTGATCGGTCCCCACTCTGGCGTTGAAGTCCACAAGTACGAATAGCTTCTCAGACGGTGGACTGCTGCTGCAATGAGAGTGTCTAGTTCTTTGTAGAACTTGTCTTTCATGTCATTTGGGTTGGTCATCGTTGGTGCGTACGCGCTGATTAGTGTTGCACTCTTCTTGTTTCCAAGTGGAAGCTGGAGTGTCGTCAGGCGATCGTTTATGCCCCCCAGTAGCTTGACAAAGTTTCTGGGTGAGATGGGATCTGATGGCAAATCCCACGCCTGCCTCTCGCCATTTAGAGTTGTTGCGTCCGCTCCAGAAGAATGTGTATCCTCCACCACATCCTGTGAGTTAGCCTTTGTCCGCTAGGCGTGTTTCGCTGAGTGCTGCTATGTCAACGTTGTAGCGAGCAAGTTCTTTGGCGACCAGTGCAGTTCTTCGCTCTGCTCTGTCTGCCTTGGCGTTGTCCAGTAGAGTTCGCACGTTCCACGTGCCGAGGTTGAGCACCTTTGTTTTTTTTTTCGTAGTTCGACCGCTTGGAGGGACACCACACCAGCCAGCTTGCTGGCCAGGCTAAGGTGAAGCAGGCGATGTTTAGGGCACCTTTTCTAGCCCACTCCTCTTGCTATGGAGGTGAGCAGTGCGGTCCTAAAAAGGGCTGCTCAGACACCCAGGGGCTGCCGAACTCCACTTCTGTTCGTCCAGTAGAGAGCGACCACATGCCCTGGGCCGCCTGTGTGCAGGCTCGTGACTAACAGCTCCAGTGTGTCCACACCTGCTGCCTTCGCCACTTGCCCATCGCCACAGGACTTGAGGTTGCTCTGTGGGGTTTGAAGTCATGACTTGCGCTTGACTTGGATTATAGTGAGGGAGAGTCAGCCTCACTCTCTCGCCCCAGTCCATCTGCATTGATGGAGATCGCCTTTCTGCCCGTTGAACCACAGTGGTTTCTTCCGCGCAGTCCGCCGAATTCAGCTTGGCATACAAGGTAGACAAGCCCTAGAGTTGAGGGTCGGTGACCCGTCAACTTACTAGCTATGCTTGCGGTATGTCGCAAGATAGTGGAGACTATGGGGGCGGGAGCGTCCAGCTTCCCGTACAAGTCCAAGGTTCAAATCCTGCCCCATTGAGGATGTCATGTGAGGATCTCATCAGTGCACATGCACAGATCAGGGATTAAGAATTCAATAGCAGTGATGCTAATAATAACAGTACTGATATTAATACTACTAATAATGATTGATTCGACACAATTTTCTTGCAGTGTTTGAGAGCAACGTAATAATACTGTTTAAGATTGTTCAGGAACGATGGTTAGATGCTGGTTTCGAGTGTTCAGGACCGATGTGTTACGTCGTTTTGGTGGATGTCGACTTTATGTCATGCTTTATTTTGCTCTGAAATTGTTTGACGTAATACTGTGATGTCAACAGCTGGGGAATCACCACCGTGCTGCGTGGAAAACAAGCCGGAACATTTTGTTTTCTTCAGGTCGGGTAAGGTCAGATTAGGTCTTTACAAAGTCAGATAAGGTCTTAAAAAATCAGAAAAGGTCTTTAAAAAGGTCAGATATGTTCTTTACGTGTCTATCTTGTAAATAATTGATCTAGTATTCTGTACCATCATGGGTAAATGATCATTTTATTTACCACAATTAATATTCATGTACAGATACTCTATTTACGTACATGATAGATAATGTTTGTCCAAGTAAATCACTATACTGTAAACAGTGTGTTTACTAAATGAAAAACATTGTATACATATGTACATAAATTTATCGCTCATCTTAGTTAGTCATCATTTGGCAGGTTCCCTTAAATAATTATTCTACTCGCGAAAATCGACCTATTTGTCTCTAAAAATCTTCCACGATCATTTTTAATAAACAAAACAATATGCCATTCAACTCAGTTGGGAAACAGTCATTCAACTCAGTCTGGGAAACAGAAATGACAGCAAGGTCTTAGTGTGAAAGACAAGCTGCAAAAGAAAGACTGAGTTTGAAACCCAGAGGTGGGTGAAAGAGACAAAGAAGAATATTTCTACGTCGAGTTCCCAGAGACGACCACGGAGACCCAGTCCTGGAACCTAGTGCCAGTCAACCAAGGGCATCACCATCACCCAGTGCTGAAGAAAACTTGAAGTGACTTGTTTGAAAACTGTGGTGTGGTGTGCAAGTGTGTGTGTGTGCGTGCGTGCGTGCGTGCGTGCGTGCGTGTGTGTGTGTGTGTGTGTGTGTGTGTGTGTGTGTAAACCTGTCCAGGTAATAAGCCATTTTATTGTAGCGTTGGATTAGGAAGTATTGATCTTTATGTTTTGATTATTCCATTTTGTGTAATCGGATTTTCCATGAATAATAATAAGTAGCATAGAAGCCGTATTTCGTGTTCTCAGTCAGGTTAGGAGAGAAGCGAATGTGTGACATCCCATCCTTATAGAGAGGTGAATGGTTAGTGGGTGCATGAGTGCGCATATGTGTGTATGAGTGTAGAGATAACCTTGGTGTGTGAACCCTGGCTAATAATACATCAACTTAGAACACTTAAGCAATACCATCATATGTGTGTATGAGTGTAGAGATAACCTTGGTGTGTGAAACCTGACTATAATGCGTCAACCTAGAACACTTAAGCAATACCCATCATATGTGTCTATGAGTCTAGAGATAACCTTGGTGTGTCAAACCTGACTAGTAATACATCAACTTAGAACACTTAAGCAATACCATCAGATTCGAAAGTGAGGCTTCGACGTCGACAGCTGTTTTTTTTCTGTGTCACCGTTCAGCTCATATTTTGCGAATTTCTTCTATTCCGCTAGTTTGGGGTGTCTTTCCTTTCACTAAATAGAAGTTCGATATCTCCTGTGTATTTTGGCTGGTCGGATTTCTGCTATTTTGTGTGGTTTTCATTTTTTTTTTCTTTACATTAATTTGTTCAGTGTGTGTCTTCAAAATGGCGGACTCACGTGTGGAACCATTGTTTTTGCTGAAAAGAGACCTGCCTTACGCTTTTGGCTCTGATGAGAATCGTTCTTTCAAGCCCTGGACATTTGTGTCGCAGCCGAAAGAGTATGTGGCAGAGAAACTATGGTGGGCGCGCAGGAAAAATACGGGGATTATGGAGACTCTACCCAGCGACTCGAACAGCACGCAGTAAGTTGTTGATAGAAGGTTTGTCTCTTAACGGTGTTGAACTGCGTTTGTACGACAAGAATCCTTTCATACTCACAGGACAGGGTGATTCCGAAAGACCAGCCACCAAAGTTTGGATATCGAATATCCCCTTGTCTTGCGATGGAGCGGATATTGAGTCAGCTTTGTGAAACTTGGAGTTGTTTTTCGCTCCCCCTTTGATAATGGAAAAAGTAAGAAACAGAGATGGAAAGCTGACCCGATTTTACTCTGGTAGACGTTTCATTTTCATCAACGTCCCAGAAAAACCTTTGGAAAGGTTTGTAAAGGTGGGGGATTTTACTGCCACCCTTTATCACAAGGAACAACCGAAAAAAGAGGCCAGGGTAACGAAGTGCAATCGCTGCTTAAAAGTGGGTCATTTGGCCAGGCAGTGTCCGGAGTCTGTTATCACGTGCAGAGCGTGTCTCCAACCCGTCATCGGCAAGGGGATCCTGTTTGCCAAATTCTGACTCACAATGACGAAGTTGTGTCAGTGTGGGATCCTTTTCCGGTTGTTTCTACACAGAGAAACGAACTGTAGACCCTGACACGCTCCTCACGGATGACGACAGTGACACTGACTCTGACGCCACTGACACTGAGAAAGAACCTAACGTGAATGACACTGAGAGGGAACTTAGTCAGGAAAAGGGAGAAAAAAAAAAGTAAGAATGAAAATGAAAAGGGACTGTCACTCTGACTTGAGTTCTGCCCAATCCGTTGAAAAGGGAAACACAAAAGAAGCAGCAGACCCAAAAAGAGAGAAGAAATGAAAAAGAAGGAAAATGATTTGTCGAAAGCAAAGGAAGTGCTTTTGACACGTCAGTCGAAACTGGAATTTAAAGCCCGATCGCGTTCTGAGACTCCAAAACGGCCGTGGTCAACAGAAGGGGATTCCCCCACTTTGACCGACCCACGTGACAGAAAAGCTGCCAAGATCTCCGCCCCATACAGCGATTGAAAAACAGTGACAGGGTCGGACACGACTGATGACACGGTTTTACGATTTTCGGCGCGTCTCTCATGGTCATTTGTTCGTGGAACCCTGCAACATGGCTTTATCTTCTTTAAATGTTTTTTCTGTAAATGTCAGAGGGATAAGATCCAATAATAAAAGAAAACGCGTCGTCTTTAGTTTTTTAAAAAAAACAATGAGTATGATGTGATCTGTCTGCAGGAAACTTATATTAATACAGCTGTAAGTGAACAATGGCAAAAAGAATGGGGAGGTAAGCTCATGTTCACTGATAAAAGCACACATAGTGGTGGATTAGTAATATTAATTAAGAAAAATTTGTCAGCTGAAACTGAAATAGTGTACGCATCTGAAAGAATTCTAGTCTTGAAAATCACAGCAGGAGAGAAACAGATGATTGTGTGGTAAATATCCATGCCCCTAATAGTTTACAGGAAAAACATAATTTCTTTGATAAATTAGAAGATGTTGTAAAAAAATTAAATATCAATAATCTTATTGTGTGTGGAGATTTCAACACTGTCTTAAGTAATGAGTACGATGTGATAAGTGGTGGTTATCACGACCAGCATACTGTACAGAGATTTAACAGAATGGTGAGTGAACGTGACCTGTATGGCACATGGCGGATGTTTCACAACGAAGAGAAAGAATTTAGCTGGTCCAGAATTAATCCATTTATTGCAAGAAGACTGGATTATATACTGACCAGTTCACTTATTTTTTTGAAAATGTAGTGCAGAGTTCTATGCAGAGTGTGTCTTTCTCAGATCACAAAGGCTGTTGTGTTTTAGTGAAGTTCGTTGATGTTGTACATGGTAAGGGGTATTGGAAATTTAATGGCTCCCTTCTTTTGGATATAAACTATTTTAATTACATGAATCATACTTTAGATACTTTTGAAAAAGATCCTAAAGACGATAATCAGATAACTTGGGAACTATTAAAAATCAAAATTAAAGAATGTACAATTAATTTTCAAAAGAAAAAGCATTGTTAAACAGAAACAAATTAGCACGACTGAATGCAGCGTTGAATACACTCGATAGTGCTCTCAGCACTTATCCAGACTGCCAGGAAACTCTGCGTAAAAGAAAGCTCGTAAAACTAAAATTAGAATTAGAAGAAACTACAAAAGCCCGTGCAGCTCAGGTAAGGGCTGGAGTTCAGTGGATTGAACAGGGGGAAAAAAACTCTAAGTTCTTTCTTAGTTTAGAAAAAGCAAGAGCAAACTCTAAGATCATAGCAAATATAAAAAAAAGAAAATGGGGTTGAGATCAAGGGACAAAAGAACATTTTAGCCGCACAAAGAGACTATTTTAGGAATTTATACAAGAAAAAGATAAATAGTGATATTATGCTACAAAGAACACAGGCCTTCCTGCGTGGTGTTAATTTACCTTCTCTATCTGCTAATGATAAAGCTTACTGCGATGGTAATCTTTCAGAGCAAGAAATTTTGAGTGCATTGAAAGGAATGAAAAATGGTTCTAGTCCTGGTATTGATGGATTAACCGTTGAATTCTATAAAGTATTTTGGAGTCGGATAGGTAAATACGTAATGGAATCTTTTAAGACCGCATTTTACTCGGGGAGCATGTCTTCAACTCAACGAAAAGCCGTAATAACACTTATACATAAGGGGAAAGGTTTAGCAAGAAATGATCTCAATAACTGGCGACCGATATATTTTAACAAATGTCGATTATAAACTCCTAGCTAAAAGTCTAGCGGCGCGATTGGGTGGTGTCATTGATTCTTTAATATGTGATGACCAAGTAGGATACATAAAAGGAAGACGTGTGTCCACATTATTACGTCTTATTGATGATGTCACCGAACAACTGCGTCACGAAAACAAACCAGGACTATTAATAACTATTGATTATTTCCATGCCTTCGACTCTATTTCCAAAGAATTCATGTTAAACGCGTTTAAATTATTTGGTTTGGGGGAAGGCTTTGTTAATTGGGTAGAAATATTGATGACCGACTCGATAAGCTGTATAAACTATTGCGGATGGATTTCCGAACCGTTTGCAGTGGATTCGGGAATCAGGCAGGGCTGTCCCTTTTCTCCGTTAGCCTTTGTTTTAGCCCTTGAACTATTGGCAATTAGATTACGGAACGGTTTGGAAATTAAGGGCTTGGAAATTAAATGTAATGACAGTACTCATGAGACATGTCCTTTGTTAATTGCTCTTTACGCTGATGATATAACACTGTTTTTAGCAGACGAAAACGATTTGCGAATAGCGCTTGGACTATTTGAAAGCTTTTCGTTCATATCAGGTTTGACAATAAACAGAAATAAATCGGAAGCAATGTGGCTAGGTAGTAAAATAAATTGTAGACAAAATGTTATGGATTTTATAATAAAAAGTAAAATAAAGATATTAGGTATGTACTTAGTAACAGCACAGGTGCTTCTAAACTGGAAGAGAACTGGGTGGGTAGAATTGAAAATTGCAGACAGTTGATTTCTACATGGGAGAAAAGAAATTTGAGTATTATGGGCAAAGTAAGCATCGTAAAANCAAAATAGAATCCCACATTAGTGTGGATTAGGCTTGGGGACAAAAGTGAATCCCACATTAGTATGGTTTAGGCTTGGGGACGACAGAGAATCCCACATCAGCACGTTCTGGGCTGGGGGACAAAAGAAAATTCCACATTAGTATGTTTTGGGCGTTGGGACGAAAGAGAATCCCACTTTCGTATGTTTGAGACTTGGGCACGAAAGAACATCCTATCCGGTCCCCTCCCCCCTCCCCTCCCCCTCAGTATATTTGGGGCTTGGGCACGAGAAGGAATCCCCTCTCGGTATGTATGGGGCAGAACGAGAATCCCACCTCAGTATATGTGTGGCTTGGGGAAGAAACGAACTACGCTTCAGACTATATGGGTTTAATGACCAAAGAATTTCCACCTCAGTATTCTTGGTGTTTGGGAAGGAAAGGAAATCCCGCCTCAGTTAACGATTCTGGGGACTGATAGACAATCCTAGCTACGGGGTTGGTTTTATGCAGAGATGTACACACCCCATGATTTCACCGAGCACGTGGGAGCGCGTTTAAATACTAATTACGATAATTGAACTCCTTCTCGATGTCATCGTTTCCTGTATTTTTTTTCTTTCTTTCTTTTCTCCTTTCTTTCTGTCCTTTTATTTTTTCTTTGTGTCTTTCTTTTTTTCCTTTCTTTCGCTCCTTTTTGCTTCTCCCCTTTCCTCTCTTCCTTTTCTTTCTTTCTTTTTTTTTCATTGCTTCTTTCTCTCTTTTTTTTTCTGTCCTCTTTTGATGATTTTTCTTTCTTCGTCTTCGTTTCTCTTTCTTCCGTTCCCCACCCCCTTCTTCTCTCTTTTTTCTGTCTCTCCTCTCCGCCACCCCTCCCTCCTCCTCCCCTGCACACCATCCCCATTTTCTTTAAGTTTCTTCATTCCATTCATTCCGTCTGTCTTTCTTTTCTTTGCTCCCTTCTGTGTATCTTTCTTTCTGTTTTCCTTTGGTGTTTCAATTCTTCGTACGTTTTCAGTGGCTTGCTGTAGATTTTTCCATTTATAGCTACACCCAGACTCCTCACATCGCAATCCCAGTGCCAGCAGTCCTCAACGAGCCATCATGATAACAGTATCAAGTCTTAGGTGTCCAGACATAATGAGTGCGTTGATACTGCAGAAAATGTAATAACAACGCAGCAAGCAGTCTGGGAGGTGCGTGTTCACCTTGATCAACGACTCGCTCATGACCGAGATTCCCTCAGTTTCCCCACATTCTGTGGTAAAAGCCTGTTAAGCATAAGAGGATATCGAAAACAAATAATTGAAAATAAGTACACTCAGCCATGTGCGGTTGGCTTCTGGAAAAGATTATTTAACATTGATGTCACTCAACAGATATGGACTATTGCCATACAAGCAACAAAAGAAACTAGACTTCGTCTTTTACACTGGAAAATTGTGCATAACATATATCCAACTAACATCATGTTGTTCAAGATGAAAGTTAGAGAAGATAACAAATGTTCATACTGTAAAGATATAGTCGACGTGATAGAACATTTTTTTCTACGAATGTCCTTTCGTCTTGTTATTTTGGAGAAAGATTGAGAATTATATTCTAATTAATCTTGACGTTCATATGAGATCGATGCCTTAAAAGTAATGTTTGGTGTCACCGACAAGACCATAAGAAAAGCTACGCTGAATCAAATTAATCACATAATCTTAATAGGGAAAATGTGTATAAGTATTTTTTTTAAAAAAACGCAGGCAACGACATCTATTTATACAATATTTGAAGCCCATATGCTACTCCGTAACAAATATCTGTTGAGATAACTTTATTTTCAATGATAGTAGTTTCTCGGTAAATATTTATCCATCTCTTCCTCCAGATTTATTTACGCAGGAATGGACGTGCGTGATCCTTTTCGCGATATCGTTCATGCTTTTTTCAATTGGTTGGTTTCCTTTCGAGTATTATCACGAAATGCTGTGTGGTAATTGTGATGTACTGCAGCGTAGTTCGTTTCATGGTATCATATCCACTACTTCTTTAGTTTACTTTTCTTTTTTAAAAGAAGGGAGTAGCGAGATTACACACATTTTTTCGCTCTCCATTCCTCTGTGCACCCTTCCACTCTTTCGATTTCGTTTGTGAAAGGGCGCAACCCTTTTGGGGAACATGGAGACTGAAAAAGACTAAGACTGTGAACTGTTTCTTCTCTCTCTCTCTCTCTCTCTCTCTCTCTCTCTCTCTCTCTCTCTCTCTCTCTCTCTCTCTCTGCTTTCTTGATTCCCTATGTCCTTCCTGATCGCGTTTGCTCCTTCTGCTACTTTACTCTTTCTACAACAACTTCGTTAGGTATAAATCGCATACCCGGGTGAATTAAGTGAGAATGAAAGAACCAAGCAAGCAAACTCATTCATTACAACATACACTAGTGCACTGAAAAACCCAGACATCATTGTACCATAGTATACATTAAATGAGAAAGAAGCATTGTCCAATGATAGAAAAATCAAAAACACTTGGAACTGGGCTTGAATGAAAGTGTGGAACGCGTGCGTAAGCAGGCGTTTGTGTGTAAGCATGATAGATGGTAGGCGTTTAGTTGTTGTAACAAAAAAAGATGCTACCATAACCATAATTGTCTAACTACCCCTCTAACCTCTCTCCTTTTCTGTTCTACTGTCAGCATTGTTAACGGCATTGCTACAGTATAATTACTATCATCACCTTTGTCAGTATCACTACTACATGTTAAAATTAATGTCAGTAGTGGTGGTGGTAGTGGTGGTGGTGGTGGTAGTAGTAGTAGTAGTAGTAGTAGTAGTAGTAGTAGTAGTGTAGTAGTAATTGTACTTCCATCATTTTTTTTTTTTTCATTTTTGTTACCATTATTATCATAATTCTAACCCGTATTGTCTCCCCTCCTAGCGGCCTCGTTTGCATTCCCCATCTATTTTGCGCCCTGAGTGAGAAGAAACGTGACTGTTTGTCCTTCATTTCCATTGTCTTGAATGTTGTTTGTCTTGCCTGGAGAGGACGAAAGAGGTCGAAACGCGTAGTGTTTCTTTGGTAATTTTGTTTATTCTTTCGTTTCGCGGCACAGTAATTCTGTCGTTACTCTTGTTTCAATATCCGCATGCAGTCATCTCATTTTGGGATCTGGTAGAAAAACCAACCAACCAACAAGCGATGCAGTAGTCTGTAAGCTTAGTTAAAAAAAAGGGTAATTGTAGCAATTTTCGTCAGATATACTGCTATACTGTTACATTTTCTGTTGAGATTGCAGCATGGCCAAGCTTGACATGAATTCGAAAGACAAAATTCTGCTTTCTTCAGGTTCTGTTGACTGATAACTACTAAATTCAAAATACACTTGTATTTCCACGCCGGCGGATCCAGGAAATTTGTTCTTGACACTTTTTCACAGACTTGAAGGGCAAAAAGAAGACGAAAAGTCGGTTGAGGTAAAAACCCGCCTCCCCAACAAAAATAGTTGCAGCAACCTACAGCCCTGATTGAAAACGAAACAAAACAGACCATCATTAATCAGAGATGATTTTGTGCAAAGGGAGCAGTAACCCAACCTTATGCAACCACAACTTTTCTTTAAATTTTCAAAAGGATATTTAGGTAAATCCGCCAGGACAAAGAAAATGACAAAAGACAAAACACGACGTGTTTTTGACCTCTTAGGTCTTTTTCAGGCAAGATAAACAATATTCAGGACAATGAAAACGAAGAACGGACAGTCACTTATCTTCTCAACTTCGGCACAAGGTGAGCGTTCAACATGTGCTTTTACACTTACATTTCCTTTTAAAACGTGTTTCAGTTTTCGCCTGCAGGCATCTCACTTTGAAACTAAGTTTGTTGTAGTCAACGTGGATAGACAGCAACTGTGACCCGAAACGGGGAAACTCGAAACAACAGTCACCAGTACAGCAGAGTATGAAACGGCGTAGTCACACCTTCATGTTCATGATCAACGAGGATGAGGACGATTAGCAACGACGCTATACAGTTCAGTTTTGGTCCTGGACAACAAGGCAGGGCTGCATTCTACGCTCAGGCCCATGACATATTTGGGTATCA